>CAJNRD030001118.1:2247627-2271909 GCA_905319865.3 Cotesia congregata | reverse complement strand
TTTGAACGGAACTTGGCGCCAGATTCTACCGAATCTGTGGATACATGCGCTGTCACAGCCATCGACGTTTTAACACTAACAGTCAGTTTATTTGATTTATGCACTGGTAAAAATAGAATTCAACTAATATTTATTATATTAGCTTGAAAAAAATTTATTATTACACTTATAATTTTAATTTGTTTTGTTAGCTTTATAAGTCAATTGATTTGTGCCAGTAAAGTGAGGTTATAAACATCCAATAGTCTGTCATATTGGTATACTGATAATCAGTATACTTAAGTATTGTGATAATCAGTATACTTATTTTGATAATCAAAATACGACGTATTCTTAGTAGCACAGTACCAAGTATTCTGATTATCAAAATAAATATCCTTAGTAGCAAAATACTTTTTTCTCAGTGTGGTATTCTTGGTTCAAGATTTTGGCTTTTGAGTCATAAGTTGATTTTTTTATCAATGTGAATAATTATTAAAAAAAATTCTACTTAGATCAAGAGTTACGGAATTTTCCACAACTTCTGTCATTTATACCGTAAATTTCAACAAAAATTTTTTTTCTGTGCAACAATAATAATAATATTGATATTGCATTTGTAGATACATAGGTAAGCAGAGTCTCAGCTAAACATAAATAAGAATTTAACGATGAGGAGAAACATGGGTAAACTGACGTAATTCAGGTTGCATAATGTGGAGTGTGTGGTGGTGCTAGGCAATGGGCCGACATACTGGCGCACATTAGTCGTGCCTACACTACTGGTATAATATCGCATAAGCGTGTGAACCATTCGTGTCAACTATTATTCTGCGACGGTCCTCTACTCCTAGCCACTCAACTTTACATCCACTGACTACCGACTACAGACTACAGACTACTGACTACAGACTACAGACTACTGACTACAGACTACAGACTACTGAGTACTGACTACTGACTCCTATACCAAGCATTGAGCAGAACGCAGAACTAAATGTAGACTCAACGATAATGTTCTACGTTCTGCTGGCTCTTATATTACTGTATTATACGTATGAGCGTGTGTCTGAACAGCTCGTATAGTATTGTATTGTATATCCATTCCACACACAACATAATATATGTGATATGACGAGGAGCAGAGTCACTAGACTAGAGACTAGAGACTAGAGACGGCAAAGCTGGTGCATGTCGCGCCATCATCAGCAATGTATACATTCGCATATCCTTGAAGCCGCAGGAATTTGTGGGACGAGGCCAAAGAGAAGTTTACTACTCTCTGTTATCCACGTCTATTTCCATTATACATACGAAGATGAATTAAAAAATTTAACGCCGCTGGCCTTACATCGTTGCTCAAAATTTCCTAGATGCATCGTAATATATTATATTATTTTATTTTTTAAATGTCTACCCTACTCCTCATCCATTATAAGTACACACGATTGTTGTGTTTTTTGCAGCAAGTTGAATAAGACTTTTTTAAATGGAGTTTGTACGTTTTAGTTTATACTCATTTTTGTAATTATATTTATGTATGTTAATGTCGATTTTTATGTATATAGATATGGAAGTTTATGAAAAGAAGTGTGTCATATATTCTTTCTTAAAATGTTTTAATTTGTTTACGTCTTGATATTTTATGCGGGAGAATTGTTAGAAGATGGAAAGTTAAAAATTTTATTTTTATACGAAATAATTATTACGATCGATCATCTATACACTGAAAAAAATTAACTTGGTTCAAGAGAAGAATTATTGAACCAAGAAAATTATTTTAAAGAGCTTCTCGATTTAAATAGAAAAATTTTTGAATTGAGAATTTTTTCTTGATTTAAGTAAATTTTTTTTCATCAGAAAAGTCTTGAGTCCAATTTGGGCTTTTTCACGATTTTATATATTATTTGGTAATTGGCAATTATTTGTATTAAAATTTTAGAGAGGTTTTTAATAGTTTATTAATACTACACTGATAAAAATTCAAGAGAATAAATTCTTGAGGCAAGAAAAATTTATTTAAATCAAGAATAATTATTTGACTCAAGAAAATGGTATTCTTGGTTCAAAATTTTGCTCTGGTATTGAGTTAATTTTTTTATAAGTTTACGGACAAAAGAAAACATGAATAATTACAGTATAAAATGTATAAAATCGGCCCCGTCGTAATCAAAACTACAAAAATTACAAAGCTTTTAATGTAAATATTAAATTCTACAATGTGATTCTTATAAAATCTGTAATATAATTACAGTCTGAACCTGTAATTTTTCCAGTTTTCATTATGAAGCTCCACGTTGCATTATATACTGTGGTTTTTCGAGTTTTCTTTTTTCGGTGTGTAGAAAAAATTTGTGTTCATGACATTTGTTGATGAAATTATTGGGAATTGGTACTTTGGTAGCAAAATTATTTTTTAAATTTATTTCAAAAGTGTCTAAGTTATGTTTATTTCGATTAAAAAAATGGAAAAATTGATAACTCAATACTTTTGTATTTATAATTTGTAATTCTTGGCAAACATATTGTCACTGCAGGTTGCTAGTAAGAATAATAAATTTAAATAAAAAATGATCTTATTATTATTATTATTATTATTATTATTATTATTACTATTATTATTATTATTTCCGTTTAACTACCAATATATATTAGGGACACATATGACGATGCATCCGCTGCCAAGATATATACTTATGTAACAGTAATAATCATTATGATTATCAGTATTGTTATTATTTTTTAATAAAAATAATAAAACAAATAATAATAATAATAATAATAATATTCGGAAAAAAGGCAAATGATGTGAGCAAGAGACTTACAAGATAAATTTGAACACGCGATTTAGTAATTTACGTCTTTGGAGTAGAGAGAGCTCCTTTTATTAGAACATAGGTATTATATTATAGCTCGCAAGGAATATAAGTAATACAAAATACAAGTAAGCAAGCCTGCCGGATATTCTTGTCGTGTATCGAGCATTAATGACGGAAATTTGTTACCATAGGAATAATAATGAGAATGAGGAGAAATAATTTAAATTAAGTAATGACGCGAGTTAGGTACCAAGCTTCCGATTACGAAAATAATACTGCGGGTTGTGTGTGGATTACATTTTTACATATAAATTATAATGTAGATGTAGACGTAAATATTGATGTGGTCGTTGCCGTTGCTCACAAATTAAGCGACACTATTTAAATAGTCACCGTATTTATGCGGCTTTGGGTAATTAAGTTGTTACTTTTATTATTTCAGGTTTTTAAAAAGGAAAATATGAATATAAGAGGAAAAATACGGACGAGGTATTATATATGTATTGTAACGAGCTTTGTGGAAATGTCATAAAGTCGCCGGAAGGACCTTTAACGATCATAACACAGATAAGTTAAATGATTATTTGTCCCTGAATAATATTTTTATTTTTTCAAGAACTATTACGTCTTTTTACGGGATATTTTTTATTAAACTTCACGTAAAGTTTCTCTTATTAATTTTTTAAATGTCTCTACTGTTTTTGTTATTTAATATTCTACTATATTTTTTTATTGTTGTGTATTAATATAACGAACTTAATGATTAATTTTTTATTTCAAGCCTTTAATAGCGGTGGAAAATTGTAAAAATTAATTAAAAATTAATTGTAAAGTGACAAAAATTTGTCTTAATATAACGATTTATAAAAAAAATTTTTTTTTTAAGTTTTTAAAAATAAAAAAATATAGTAATTACATTAAATAATTTTTTGTACTTTGTTTTTAATATAATTTTAGTGTAAAAATAGTATATTGTGTGACTAGGGATGAAACAAAACGATTTCAGACCAGAGTGAAGTTGCCTGCCCGAGCGAAGCGAGGGCTGGCATCACTCGGTCTGAAATCGTGTTTCATCCCGCGTCACACATTATATTTTTCATATAAGTTGCATTAAAAATGTTAGTTTCAATGTCTGGAGCCAACCAGAACTAGATAGTTTTAGACGAATAGCGAAAATACCATTTTATTATATTTATAATAAAATAGAAAGTAATAGTTTATTTTTTATCAAATAACATTATTCGTAAATTGAATAGTTTTATTTTGTCATTCTCATTTATGCTTAATAACAGAATTATAATATGTCAGTACAGTTAACGGTTAGAATGACAATTATAAAGGTATAAAATAAACAAACAATTGATAGGATTGAAAATAAAGCTGCAACTTCATCTCGCAGGCAGTAATTCGTCATTTTCTGTCCGCCGGGAAGTAATAATTGATTCCTGCCCGGCACAGTCGCATTGGTCTGAAATTGTCTAGTTTCAGTTGGCTCAACAGGCATTCAAACTCGCATTTTCAATGCAGGTTATATGAAAAAAAATTTTATCGTGCTTTAAAAATTTTTTCTTAAATTTGGAGTTTTTGGCTCAAAAATTGAATTTTGAATAGCTTAAAAATTTTTAAAGTAGTTTTACTGTAAATTATTAATCAAAGTTTATAAAATAATTTTTCAGCTTTTTATAACACAAGCTTAAAACTTTCCCTCAGACAAATTAAATTACAGTAATCTGTTGAAATAAAATAAAAAATGATCTGATAATGCGAATTAAAAGTTTCAGATGTAACCAAATAAAAATAAAAATAAAAAAAAAAACCAGACGATTATTCATAGAAAACTGGCGTTAAAATTTTTTTCCGTAATGTAATTATTGCGAAATATAAAATATGTTTAAAGAGTTTTCAGCGAGTCGTTTGTCTCTAAAAACGAATTTTAATATTTCAATTGAATGCTTCCAGGGATATTTGGCTCAGATTTAAGTTCTGCGATGTCCACTGTACGCAGATCGAGCGTCCCATTGTCGAATAGAAATAAAAACTAAAAAAGGAGGAAAAAAAGGATTTATAAAACGAAAAACGAAGAGAAGAAAGACCAAATGCGAATACGAATGCGAAGCTGGATCGCGAAGCGCGTACTTTTCGAGAAAGCTGGGCTACGTTCCAAATGCACATGAACAGGAGGATAAAAAGTGGGAGGGGTAATATTGATGGCGCCAGGCGTTCTAACCCGGTTCAGTTCGAATCGCAAGAGTAATAGTAAGAGGTCGAATAGAACTACAACCTACAACCTACGGTGGACAATCACGGTATACCACTGTATCCATACATACATACCTACAAGACACTATCATCTATATACATATACATATATTCACTTACATGTTTATGTGTACAAAAGGTTAAGATACATCGCACACTCCATAGTCTATAGCTACGGATATAAGTTTTATTTCCTTAGATCCGGATAGGATGTTCAAGGTATAGCACATGTGTGTACTGCACTGAGATTCGGGATTCGCGGTAATTTATGGAGCAGTCCATTCATTACTTTTATTTAACATGCACTGACAATGAGTCACGAGGATTAAAATTGAAATATTTCTTGAAAATTATACAAAAAAAAATATATCTTGGCTTAAGAACAATTTCTGTGTCTATAGAACATTTTTAGAAAGAAGAAGAATGCTTTGATTCAAGACAAAATTTAAAGACCAAAAATTTTCTTGTTTTTTTTTTGAAAAAAAAATTCTTAACTGGATTGTAAATTTTTTTGATTTTTTTGGCTCAAGAAAATATTAAGGAAGGTTGAAAATTTCTTGAATGAAGTCAAAATTTCTCGAAAATTTTTTCTTGCTTCAAAATAATTTTCGTTTTTCTTAAATTTGAAAAATTATCTAAAATCTATTATAATACAATTATAAAAATTTTTCTCGTCATTGTTATGGGTGTAATTTTAAGAGCGTTCATAAACAAATATAATTTTGAATTAGAATTGAAAGAAAAACTCACCGTTATCTGCAACTGTCTTCTTATGAGAAAATTCAGCGATCATGCGCCCTCCGTCGGAAGTTTTCAGCATTACCTTAAATCAAAAAATTGTATATAAGCAAAATAAAGATTATAGATGTAATAATGTATAACAATTCTATTTAATTATTTGTTAATGACTTCATTCTTATGTTCGATTATTTTTTTCAATAATTTGTTATTATCTTTAGGTTAAAGATAAACAAAATTCATTTATGTGTACTTGAAAAATACTATTAGTTTCATTATACTTTAAAAATAAAATTCTAAAAATATTTTGATCAAATTTATAATACGTAGATTTTATTGACTAGTTTTAATTATAATTTAATGTATTTATAATTAATATTTTTAAATCTACAATAATTTTTTACTTTTAACGTTTCTACGGAAGTAAATATACTCTAATTAATATTATTATTATTGTTATTGTTATTATAAACTACTTTGCAATAAAAAATATTAAAAATAAAATTTTACCATGCGTGTGATTTTAAGTATAAATAATAACAATTTAAAAATGAACCTGTTTTTATAAGCAAAAAATTTTTTCCTGACTTGAAAGATTAAATGTTACCTTCTATGTTTGACTAAAAATTATAATTTAGAAAAACATTTCACTATTTATCTTGGCAGTAATAAAATGTATTCAAACTAAATAATCTCAGCTTTTTATTAACTTACTCATAAGAAATATCTATTATAATTTTTTTTTCGCAAATCCTAGCCTCAAAATTTAGCGCATATTCATAATTTTATGCAGATATGTTATCATGGTCCTTCCCAACGGATGTGGGTCATATCCAATCAAGTGACGTACTCTTGAACTATCGTAATTCGTCGGAAATGAGACCCGATAACTTGCGAATTCTTTCTCCCTCCATTTATCATCTCTCGCGTGCGTATTTTAAAACAAAAACAATTGTTTCATTTTCACAACAATACTTATATTATACTTCCACTAATCTATTTGAAATCCATACTGTAGCTACATGTATGCATATAAATGCATATGTGTGTATATGTAAATGTTTATTAACAAACCGGCATTCTCGATTCATGAATCATTAGCCATTATTTCTTAGTAACAGCGTATGAATAGCAACGGCGATAAATTTAAATGTTAATAACAAAAGTCTTGTGATTTATTAATAGAAAATGTTACTGACAGTAATTATTTATTTTATTTTTTTTTTCTATATTAAGCATGAATAAAGTGAAAATTAAAATTTATTGAAAAAATTTTTGCTTGTAATTTTGTCAGTAAAAATGCAGGAATTAATTTTTTAAATTGTAAATGCATTTGAGTAAAAATGTAATAAAAAATTACATACATTCGATAAAAAATATTCTATAAATACTCACCGGCTCTGTGACACAATTTTTCCCGATATTTCAATTGATTCAATCTGAAAAAAAATAAAACATGAATTACTCTTTAGTTTACAATTTTATTTTTATAAAAACATATATTTTTTTTTATGCATTTATTCGAACAATTCTAGTTTTTTTTCTACCTGCAGAAATTCTTAGTTTTTTCTAGCCTAAAACAATATATAATTTCGGACTGCTGTTTAATGACCCTAAAATAAGTCATTTGAAAAAATTATAAATACATTAAACTGAGTAGAGATAAACTGAAAATATTTGAGCTAAACCCTTAAAAACTTGTTTTTTTATTTATACTAGAATTTAATTTTCGCGCGCAAGCGCGCGTCTTGACTATAGAGTTTGTATATATTTTCATGCTTATGATATATTCGACCAATCACGTTACGAATAGTTTGATGCCACATACATTTCATCTCAATTTTATATTAGGATAAGAATGACGAAAAGAAAAACTATGAGGGTAAATAAAAGATAAAATATTTAGGTAATTATTTTAGAATTTTCCGTTCACATTAATATAATTAAAGTTAAAAATGATTATCTAACAGATATTTGACAAATTTTTTTAATTTAAAAATAATAAAACAGACATCAAAATTTTTAGATATTTATAGCAATGTAGCTAATATTAAAAAAATTTTTAATAATATTTTTTTTATCACAATTGATTGGTTAAAAAAATAAAAAAAAAATTGTTTTTCAATTTTTATCATAAAAAAAAAATCTACCTGTAAAATTCATAAAGAACCATAATTGCAAATTTGAAAAAACATTTTCTCAATTCTGTCAATTTCAATATTATAAAAAAATCATACCTATACTCCTAAAAGCAAAACAATTCCTAAACCGTTTATAACAATAACAAGTATCAATAGTTAATATGAAAATTAATTTAGCATATATATATAATAATTTTATAACAAATAAATTATGGCAAAAAAAAAATGACAATTAATTTATCAGATATTTGATCATTTTTAGAACTTGTTAACAAATAAATTACAGCAAAAAAAATAAGAAAAAAAAAATTGACCTGTAGAAATTTTAAAAAATCAAAAATGCAATTTTTAGAAAATAATTTTTTAGAATTAATTTAATTGTTCAATAAAATTAAAAATTGGTCGAGTGATAGCTAACTTTAAAATGTCATAAAAAAATTGACAGAAGAAATATGACATTAAAGTTAGCTGTCAGTTGATCAATTTTTAATTTTATTTAACAAGTAAATTAATTTTAAAAAATTGTATTTTTTATTTTTTAAAATTTCTACCTCAATTTTTTTTGCCGTAATTTATTTGTTAACAAAAGTTCAAAATATCATTAAATATCTGCTAAATTAATTTTCATGACAAAAATTTAAAGAAATAAAAAATGCAATTTTTTAAAAATAATTTTTTGAAGTAAATTTTAAAAAAAAAAATTGTGTTAAGTGACTGCTAACTTAAAAGTCATAAAAAATTGACAGAAGAAATATGACATTGAAGTTAGCTGTCACTTGATCAATTTTTAATTTTATTTAAAAAATAAATTAATTCTAAAAAATTGTATTTTTAATTTTTTAAAATTTCCACGTTAATTTTTTTTTTGCCATAATTTATTTGTTAACAAAATTTCTAAAAATTGTTAAATACCTATCTGCTAAATTAATTTTCATGAAAAAAATAAAAAAAAATAAAAAATGCAATTTTTCAAAAATAATTTTTTGGAGTAAATTTTTCAATCAAATAGAATGTCATTAAAGTTAGCTGTCATTTAACAATTTTTTAATTTTATTTAATAAAGAAATTTGATCCGAAAATTTGTTTTTAAAAAATTGCATTTTTAATTTTTAAAAATTATTTGCTCTAATTTATTTCTTTAAGAAATTCTAAAAATTATTAAATATCTGCTACTAATTTTCATTTAAATAAAATAAAAAAATTGTTAAATGACTGCTAACTTAAATATCATATATTTAATAACAGTAAGTCAACCATCCTAATTACAATTTAATTTACTCATAACCATCCTCGGCTATAATCACCTTCAGATATCTTAATAAATATTATATCAGGATGTCTATCACCAAAAATTCTTTGGCTAATTAACATTCTTAAGCTGACATATTCCATACTCATATCAGCGTTCCTCAATACCTAAAACTAGAAACACACATACAAAAAAATTTTCACCTTCACCAGCTGGTATTTAATATTAATCATTAAACATATTTTCCATTTCATTCCCTCTCTCTCTCTCTCTAAGTACCGAATGCAACACTAAACACCAACATTACACTATAGATTATTATTATCACAGCATATCCTCCATCTTCTGTCCTCCATTACGCGGCACTTCCTCGTCTAGCAGCAAGAGAGAAAATAACCAAGAGAAAAAATAACCAAGTGCTGCCGCCAAAAAATATTGCGGCCGCCGGTAGAAACTCGACGCCGGCGAGCTCGGGCTCGCTCGTAATTCTCCGGCAATTCTCGAAGTTATCCGCACGCCATACCGCGAGCGCCCGTCAGTCACTCTTCAGCACCCGGGCCGGGGAGTTTGTGCGTTCCCGCTTCAACCGTTTGTTGAGTGTTTAACAGTTTAACCAGTCAGAGTCAGTCGCAGTATATTTCTAATATATTATATACCCAAGCTTTAAACTGAGAACTGTTACTTATTCTCCAAAAGAGCTGTATACTCACAATTAAATCCCAGTTTTAATATTCAATAATAATAACACAAGTTACTTGACCGTAGCTCTGATCTCGGATTAAAATTCTTACTCTCACTCTCTGCTACTTATCATACCTGATAATGATAAGAATAATAATTACAGTTCGCAGTTGTGACAGTTTTTTTTTTTAATTATTAAATATCTTAAAAGTTATTATAATAATAATTACTATTATTAAATTATTTTTCAAAACTCCATTTTAAAAAAAAGTGTCATTAAATTTCGCGGGAAATTTAAATTACAATAATTATTAAATCTAAAAAATAATTAATATTATTATTAAAATTTTTTTTTAAAACTCCATTTTAAAAAAGTGTCATTAAATTTCGCGGGAAATTCAAATTACATAAAAAATTATAATTAATTTAATTAATAATTAATTATTAAATCTCAAAATTTATAATAATAATAATAATAACTATTATTATTAAATTTAAAAAAAAAAGTATCATTAAATTTCGCGGGAAATTTAAATTAATTAAAAAAAAAATAACAATTTATTTGAATAAAATGCCAGATCCTGTTATTTAAAATAAATATAAAAAAATAATAATAAAAGTAGATTATTATTATTATTATAATCTCAAGAGTTACTTCCGTGACATAACTAAATACCAGGAGGTACTTTAAGATTCTTACGGATAAAACGCCGGGTAGTGTCTCGTGTCGGCAAGGTTTCACGTGGTGAACATTCAAGTAAATTCTATGTATTTAATAAATATTCCTACCTCTATTTTTTATTTATAAAAAATAATAATAATTAATAATTATTAATTAATAATTAATTAAATCTAGGAAATTTGTGCATATGATGGATTCTCCAAAGTTACCGCGTGAAAACAGCTCCAGAACTCTCATCGGAGCATCTGGAAGAAAACTCTGATTTTAAATAGTGTAATTACAATATTATTATTATTAATAATAAATAATAATTGTAATTGGTGATCGGGGATTGTGCGTAAGTTTTATTTCTACTTACTGAGTGGAGTTTTTAATTAAAAAATATTTAATAAATTGTATTGCTTGCAGAAATAATAATAATAATTATTATTAATTAAATAATTAATAAAATAAGTGATTATTATCAAGTGACAAGTGGGGATTTATTCAGCAAGTTAATATAAAAAAAAGTGTCCACGAGGATTTAAATATTGATAAATCCGTGCAGTGAAAATATAAAAGTATAAGTTGTTTAAATTTTTAAACAAATATCTTTTTAAAATAATTGTAACAAGTGTCGGGGTTTTGTTTAAAGTAATTGTAAGTTTAACGAGACAGCCATGGATATCCTACCGAGCGGGAATATTTTTCGAGAGTTACAGGACGTTCATGATACCGGTTATTTTCCATTGCCGCCGTCGCTCGAGGATCACTGGCAACAGGTAAGTGAAGATCAATGCTTCTACGACCTATATATACATTTATATTTATATATTTATAAATAGGTACTATCATTATCATCATAATCTTCCGCTAATGGTTATGTGCTACAACATCGGCTTTAAGCGCGTGCTTAATGTTCCCACAAAATTATCCATGTACATTTATATGTATATATATATTTATAGATCTGTGTGTGGGTTTTCCATATTTACGCGACGGGATTTAATTTTATTTGCAAATAGTCACGAGTTATATATTCGCCCGAAAAAAAAAAAAAAAAAAAACAAGCTAAACGTGTTTGATTAGAAATCTCGGTAAGGTCACCTCGGCTTTTGCTAAATAATACGGTATATATAGTTTTTTTTTTTATGCAGTAATGTGCGATACAAAGTTTAGCAGGCATCTGAAAATTTTTATGGCAAATAAATTGTAAATTATAATAATAATAAATTAAGAACGAAAAAAATGACAATTTAGCAGATATTTAATAATTTTAAAAATTATTGTAACAAATAAATTATGGCAAAAAAAATGAGGAAAAAAATTGACAAAGAAATTAAAAAAAATAATTTTTCAGAATTAATTTGTTTGTTAAATAAAATTTAATAATGTTCAAGTGACTGCTAACTTTAATGTCATCAAAAAAAAAAAAAGAATAAATTAAAAACAAAAAAAATAATAAATAATAAATAAATTAAATATGTAAAGTAATTTTGAAAAATTTAGTTTTGTATTGGTCGTAACAAGTTATTTTATAGCCGATTAATTTTTAGTTATTCGGGATTTTTGGATGATTAACAATTTTTATTGGAGTTGAATGAAATTTTTATTGGTATTTATGAATGAAATTTAAAATAAAAAATAAACATTACAGTTGATATTTTAATTGGAAATTTTTTTAAGTTTCTCTTTTAATTTTGGAGGAAAATTACTTATAGAAATTTTTTTGGAGTAAAAGTGACTTTTTGTAAGATTCTAAGAAAGGTCATTAATATGGTGAAATAAAAATGAAACAGTTTAAAAGTCACTTGAGAAATTTGTTTAGAAAATTCTATTATTTTAATTTTAATAAAAAAAAACTCCAAAAAAATTTTTTATTACATTATTTGTCGAGCGTCAAAGATTTTATTTTTATGCTTGATATTTGTAGTAATTTATAGAAATAAAATATTTCAAGTCAATATTGGAAAAATTATAACTTCCGGATTTATTTAATAAATAAATTTATTTATAATTAAATTTAATACTCCAAAATATTAATAAAAAAATTCACTTTTTATTTTATTTTAAAAAATTCATCACAAATTATGAGTAAATTTTTTAAATATTTTTTAATAATAAAAAATAATCAGATGTCTGTTAATTAAACAAAAAATCAAAATTTTTCAACTTAAAAAAATGTCTAATATTAATTACAGTAAAGTACTTATGAGTGCAATCAATGATTTTACAGCCGCGTTTCTCGGAAACTTTCAAGCGTAACGACCGTTACATTACTGCTTTTTACTCAACTAAAATATTCCGACTTTCATTATTGTATATCATTGACTATCTTCACTTACGTCTGCTACGTCCTAAGAATTTAATTATTTTTACGCACGTGCATTTTAATTTTTCTATCTGTCTATCAATGTATCCACCCACACACACATACTTATATATGACTGTAGTACATTACAGAATGAATGTAAAAATATAAAATATAAGGTATGTGTATACATATATATGTATATATGGGGTATAAGGATATATAAAAAATTATACGAGTCACGGTACGTCGATTATACGTGAGAGAAGTTGCGTGGGTGCGTACGCATTGGGTTACTCACGTGCGCACGCACATATTATACAAGAATACGTTGAACCGGTCTTGATACTATTATATATATATATATATATATATATATATGTGTAAATATAAAATACTAAATGAAAACGTGTTGGCTTCGGCTAATATAAGATAACAAAAAGGTAAAACGGAGAGATGGGAGGTCAAAAATGCTCGATGCATTGTAAATATCTTAAAAAAATAAAAATGAACAAATATAAATATATAAATATAAATATGTAAATTAATATATTACATATTACATATGTGAATTTAGAATGCGAAATTTTATTGTTGAGTTTATGGGTGTCTGTATTTTATAAAATATAAAATTTTGGGAGCGAGTTTTATGTCTCGAATTTACAGTTTAATTTATACTTGCTTGGGTGTAAGCTCTGATATAGTGATAATAAAAATTAAAAATTATAATTTTATATTTCTCGTGATATGAGAATTGCTAAAAGGGATAGTAATAACAGATATAGTAGAGAGGGCAGTATTCGCGGCTAACATTTGGCGCCCAACACTGTGTTTAATGTCTCGGTAGTAAGCGGTAGGTAGTTTCTTTGACGCCGATTTGAATTAAATATTTATGGGTTAAGCTCTGTGAAAACCGGCGGGTACGCAATGTAGTAGATAGATTTTCAGCTGGCTTTGTAGTTGTATTTTTATGGATTATGTGTTCGATGTAATATGTAATTTGTGGTGTGTAGAAGTTGTTAATATATAAAGACCTTGTGGTACGATGAGGGTGAGTTGAAAGAAGAAAATATTGTATTGGGGGGGGGGGGTGGAAATAAAAGTTTCGGAATATTTTGAATAATTTTTAATAAAATATATTTAGCTATTTTTATCTGCGTTTATTTTTTTTAATTTTATGTAGAAAAATAAACACTGATAGAAGGATTTAGTACGGAGTAAACTGATTTAGTAACAAAATTTTTATTCATTTATTTGAGAGAAACAAATATTTTTTTACCTATCAATATTATTTGTCACAGTTTAATAAATGATTTCTTCATATGAACAAAGCCTTATTACATGGAAATAAATATTTAATTCCACCAAATAATATTTAGTAACAAGTACTGCGTTAATTCTAATGTTTATGTGATTTATAACCTATTCACTGACTCAGATTATTTTATTCAGCTTAATTTTGGGAGATTTATCAAACCTTTACAAACATACATACTCACAATAAATTGCTTCTATTTATGACTTTTCTCAGTGGAGATTAGTTTACATTTTTCAATTTGTCTATTATTGTTATGTTAAAAACTTGTTTAATTTTTAATTTTATAAATGTCTCAAACAAAAAAATATAATTTAATGAGATTCTTTTCTTTATAATACTTTAGATTTTTACTTAAAATTATTTATTTTAAGTTAAAAAATTAGGTTACACGCTAAAATTAGTTAAAAAATTAATTTTTTTGATACCAATAAACGATTTATTGATTAATAATAAATTATTTGTTAAATACTACTAAATATTTATTTGGTGGAACTAAATGGGCTTTAATGAATGATTTAGTACCTATTACTAAATATTTGGAAATGAAAGGTTTGTTACTAAATCATTTAGTATCTGTTACTAAATCTTATTAGATAGAACTAAATCCTATCAGTGAATAATTAGAAAAAAAATTTTTTTCCAATTAAATTCTTTTTAATAAAAAAATCTAAATATTATTTTTATCAATTACAATATCAAGCGTACTTTGAAACAATTACCAAAATTTTTTCTTCCATTTTTATTTTTTACTTAATAAAAAAATTATATTTTTTCAATACTAAAGTCGATTTAAAAAAAATTTAACTTTCGAATAACTCGAATTAAATATTATCCCGAATAAAAATTCACGTCGATAAAAAAGCACTCGATAGTCTTGCTCGTTCTTCAAAAAAAAAAAGTACAGGTAGTGTATAGAGTAGGAATTGAAAAAAAGAAGTTGGCTCTATAGTTTTCCACCTGGCGACTGGTGACTATTATTTTTTTCTGGTACTCGTAACAGTTTAGAGTATAGTAGCAGTCCTTACTGTCATCGCATCGGGTATGCACAGGACGATGAAACAATGCTATGCCGGGTGTACAATGGTCCGCAATGTGAGTTAGCTCTGTGAAAGATGCGCCTTCTTTCTGTTTTTTCAATGTGCGTGTCTTGTGTGACAATACCAACAAACACAAGCACATATGTGGATGCATGAGAGACTGAATTAACAGTGGTGTTGTACTTTGTTGGTAAAGTATTCCGATGCAATGCATGTACGTGTATTGTTCATCCTCTGTTACTCCTTTTTGCCTCTTGAGTGTCTATGGAAAAGTGCTATTGTTAATCCTCGATGACCCCAACCTCCTTCTGGATTCATCAGACCTTGTCATGACCTTCCATTCTCATTCATTTTGTAGTCTATCCATTCTTATGCACTATTTCTTCATTCCTTTCTGTTGACGAAATCAACTCTCGTAGATTTTTTTTATTGCTATTTATTATAATTATTTACAATTATAATAACTAATGGCAATTACTTTAATAACATTGAAAGAGTTTAATGTTCTTTAACTCGATAAAAAAATTTTATAAATACATATGGAAAAATTACAGAAAAATCTGTTGAATTTACAGTTTTACATTTGTCAAGACATAACTGTAAAATTTACATTTTTAAATATGTAATTTTTATATTATAAAATTTTTTTTTCAATAAATATTTAATTGTAAAAATTTTACTAACCATTTTTGGAATTTTCACATATAATTTTTTTCCTTATCTATTTTTAAATAAAAAAAATTTAGAAAAAATTTGTTATTTTAATGGGAAAATCTCAATGAGTTCTTTACAACGAAATTGTTGCTGCCTTTTGTGAGAATTTTCTTTACATATATTATACAACACTATACCTGAGGGAAACTGTAAAGATCACCCTGATACATGAATCATTCTATTAAATAGAAAATTTTCTCGAGTGTGACCCCTGCCGATTAGGTCAATTTGGAATTTTGTCGAGGCTTTGTATATTATTATATTTTTTACATTAATGTTAATTCGATGAAATCAATACGGAGTAATAATTTTTAAACTTATAGAGGCGGTCGTTTTAGAATTTTCTTTGAGTACAAACTAATTCTAAAAAAAATATTTAACTTTTTCTTGTAAATGTCATTATGTTAATAAAAGAAAAAAATTAATTTTTTATTAAAAAAATTATAGAGAAACATAATTTATTAATAGTAATTTTTCGATCTAGCAATAATAAATTTTAATTCTAAAGTTTTAAAAAATTTCCGATAGGTGGCGCATAGTCGCTGAATCGTCTCCCTCTTAGAGAGTTAACTTTTGAAATATAAGTATTCTTTAAATTTTTAACTAAACTAATTTTTGATTAATACGAAATGTTTATCGACTTACATATTGATAAAAAAAAATTTTAAATTATGATAAATTATTTATTTATTTTAATACATAGCCTTATATAGTCACATATAAAAATCGACCATATTGGAAATCTTTTCACGGATATTTTATTAAATGATTTTTTTTCTACTCTTTAGTAGCAACCTTTGTACTGAACAGTAACTTGTTAACTAGCTACTAATTGAGTAGAGGAACATTAAATAAATGTACGACCATTTAACATAAAATGAATGGACCAATTAACAATAGCAGCAAAGAGAAATAAAATAATTGAAAATGAAATGAATTAACTGTTAAATAAGCTGATAAAAAGCACCAAAACAAAATGTAGATAAATTTATTTAGTACATTTGTTAATTTAAAAACGTAAATTTGTCTATAAAAGTTAACTTGGAGACACGCGATGGATAATGACGCTCAAAACGACCGCAGAATTTGCTCGAGCAGCGATCGAACTCGAGCCATGTCGGTCCGGCGTTCAATTTGTTTTATCGGTTCTCTGTTTTCTCTCGGTTCCTACCCAATATATACAGATATAAAATCACCCCTGCTTCGCGTTTCTACTTGCTACCCCATTTCGCAGCGTAGCATTATATGTTATATAGAGAATCCGCGGCGCAGAATGGAGAGATGGAGCCTCCACTCAGTGTACTACCCCCTTTGGTGATCGCGAGGCGGGCTAATTCGAGCGTGACTATCTGGACGAATTATCCCCGGCACTCGGCACCCCCACGACTGACAAAACGGATCCACCTCCCTCCGATTCCCGGTTTAAAACGAATAACGCGAGTTTGTTTATATCATTTCTATCCCAATTTTACGACTATTCAAACTATCTGCTATCTAATTTCTTTTTTCGTGTTTATGTACAGTATATATACAGTAATATCACATAGCATATACATACACTCGATCATCAATTACACTTTCTGGGTTGTTTACACTTTCGTTTACATTTACATTTATATTTACATTTACATCGACACACGTTTAATTACTTATCGGTCGATATTTTAATTATTTTAGCGCTGTATCATATCGAGTCAATTACCTCTTACTTTACTTGCCAGCACAGCTTACAGCTTACAGCTTATATTTATTCCTTGTTTACGTTGTGGTGAAACGGGGGATACCACTTGCCCAGTTATTTTTATTTTTAGACTCACCTATACTACTATACAGTCTCAATTTTTATCTTCAAATTATTCAGAGTTACTTGATTGGAATTTTTTTAAATGTGTGAGTATGATATGAGAATACTAAAGAATGAAAAAAAGAGAATTTGTTATTTAATTCGTCCTTTTAATTGCTTTGATTATTTAGATTTTCAAATTTTTCATTTAAAAATCATAGATTTTATAACTATAGGTATTTTTAAGATTTTTTTTTTAATTACTTACTCTAAAAAATTTTAAAAGTTTGGAAAATCCAAAAGTGCACGCCTCATAATCTCATTTTCCATAATAAAATTGATTAAAATAAAATACAAATACTTTTAAATCTTTCGCGCCATTGTCCACCCAAAAAAGAAAGCTACTGCGCATGTATTGTAAACGAACCTTATTTACATAGATATAGATATACAAACGGTTAGTGGATTTTTAGTTTATTGCTAATTATAAATAAACTACATTGAATTAGACCGTGATCTTCGAAAGGACTTAGTTTTAAATCATACTGAAGCGTATAAAAAATAAATGGACTTGATCAGTTAAGTTTTTCGGCAGTTATCGTGATCACGCCAGTTTTCATACATACATTTGACAACCGGACAAACACGGAATAATTTTTTTAAACATTTTTTTTTATTTATTTAAAAAGTATAAATTTAAAAAGTATATCCGCTTTGCTTATGAGGCGTGCAATACCATATTCAAGTTATTTTTTTTTAGTTAAAAAATTACAATTTTACTTAACAAAATTTTTATTAAATAAATTGTTATTTATAATCCGATGTAATACCATATTATTTAATTAAACGGTTTTGATCATCCACATAAATAAGTAAAACTTTAGCTTTAAATATAATTTATTCTTTATAAATTACAAATTTAATAATTTAATTATTATTAAAACAAATAAATAATTAAAAATGTTTGTTTTAATTTATAACAAGTTTATATTAATTATTTTTCATTAATTAAAATTTTATATGATTTAATTTTTATATCTTAAAATAAATAAATCTTTAGGATAAAATTCTAAATAATTGCAAGATTATTAAAAATTTTTTCAAGCTTTAAATAAATTTTGCAAAAGATCAGTACTCTTTTAGCATGTAATAAAATTACTATCTTAAAAAAATATATATATCTTAATATAAAATGAGTTTTTAAAGTCGAGGATTGGATGAATCGATGTCAAGTTGTTAGTTCTTGTCTCATCGCATATTATTTTTTCTCCTCGACAATTTATGTTGTATATATAGCGTAATACAGAACACAGCGGAGATGTCTGACGAGGCAAAAATGAAACACTCGAATAATGAAAGAGTGACGGAAGATCAACTCGTAGTCGCTCTATATAATACTACTACACCGATACAGCAGCAGTATATAAGAGAATAAAAATTGTATAAAAAAGAACAAGAGTCTCAGTCTCTGTCTCCGTCTCTGTCATCTCCGTCGACGGAGACCCTTACAGTCGGATTAGTAAACTCCGGGAAAAAAATGATATTTCAGAGGAGCAGTGCCGGGGGTTCGACCAAATTAAGCGAAATATATAAAATAAAAGTAAAAATTATGAGAATTAAATAAACTATAAGTGAACCGGGAATATTTGTATGATCCAATGAACGCGACTGATAGAACGATTGGCGAGAAAAACATTAACAAATACGATATAAAGGGAAATTTAAAGCAAGGAGAAGAAGAAGAAGGGAATGAAAACTAAGTAAAGAGAATAGCGGAGGAAAGTGAAGCCGGGTGGTGGAAAAAGGTGAAAGAGGACCTTAACGAAGTGCAATTTAATCCACCTTGACGCTAGACGCTTCCGTCCAAGAGCACGAGCTATAACGCTTTTTACAGAGGGGTATCAACTCGCATTATTTTTATATCTTATTATCCAAGTTGACCATTAAAAAAAATTGGATGGAAGAATTAGATGAAATAAATTAAATAAATCAACTTTTACTGCTGCCGTGTTCTGTATTTTAAAAACCCGCGGGTATTTTATTTTATCTTGGGTCTTACTCCGTAAAGCAGGGCTGAATTAATTCAGGTGAGGAAGAAGGGATTGATTGACTTTTAATCAAATGACTGTTGATCCTTGAATTGGTAACGCAAGTACGGAAAGCGCAGCAGGTGGCAAATCCTCGATTGACCTCAAACACCCTCATAAGCACTCTCTAGTCCTAACTAGATTGTATGCATATATATCTATTTTACACATACGACAATTCCACCCTGTCACTTCTATTCCGAGACATGGAAATTCTGTAGTATGCTCTAGTTTTGAGATGGATCACGATAATTCTGTTTATGTTGTGAGATGACGATTCTATATTAGGGTAGAAGTATCATTTTTGGCCACCTTAGCACCACTTTTGGCCAGTTAACATTTGAATCTTCTAAATTAAAATAGATGAAATAAAAATACGTGTAAAGTTAACTTAGTACCAAATTATCGCAAAAATGTGGTCCCCTATTCGTTATTGGTTGAAAAATTAAGGCACAATTTAAGTTACTAGTTAATTTATAAAAGATTATAATATTACAACCATATTTTTGTTGAATTTTAGAAAAATGTATATTGAAACAAATTGAGTTTGTAATGGTTTAATGATATAAATTAATTTCTATCGTTTATTTGAACAATAAATGGCCACAAACGATACTTCTACCCTATAAATTTGATGACTAAAGTAAAGTTAGTTTTATATCCAAATTATATTGATGCTAATCAAAAAATTGGCCTCTGATTCGTTGTTAGTTCAGGATAAGAGTGAAAGTTTAAGTTTCAGGAGAATTTTTGAGTTTGATTAATTGTAAAAATTTATTTTTAAAGTTTTTCATAAGGCTTTTAAGGTTTTAACGGTTGATAGTTACGATTTTTAGGGTTTGAATTTGAAAGACAAATTTAGAAGCTGAATTTTAAGTTAAATTATGGTATGCAAAAATGATCAGTAGTTTTTAGAAAATTGAACTTTCTATAACAGTTGTCTTGATCAATTTTTTTTTCTAAATTTATAAGGTACCAAAAAATAAAATTTTTGATTTTAAAGTGTCTATTTAACATAATTATAAAAATAATTGCTGGATCATTTCAACCATTAAAATTATTATTCATCTAAAACTTGAAAAAAAAATTTATTCTGACAAAATTTAACTCTTGAGTTTTAAGTTTCCATTTACTGTACAAGTGGAAAAAAGATATGACGAGTTCTCTCAATGAGTGAAAATAGAGAAACAAATGGGAACAGTTCTTAAAACAAAAAAAAAAAAACTTTCCTTTTGAATCAAAAATACAAAACTCTTGAATGAAGGCAAAAAATTATTCATTCAAGAATTTTAATCTGAAACAAAGAACTTTACAATGTTTTCAAACAAAATAATTTATATTTAATTCAAGAATTTCTTTCTCTTGTAATATAATATTCATTTAAAATATTACCGACTTTTTTCAATAATAAAATTTCTCAATTTCTGCCTTAAAAATAACTAATCAAAAATATTTCTTCAGAATCAAATTGTTTTTTTATGCTTTTATATAAAGCTGAAAGATATTAATTTTCACTTATTATTTATTAAAAATAAATGCTCGTAATTTTGTTATTAATTTGGAATTAAAATATTAAAAATAAAAGATTTCTCTTAACTTATTGAATTCATCGAATCAATGAAATATTAATTACAGCGAATCGGGTAAAATGGATGAGTATTTTAAAAATATTTCCAGCAAAACTCGGTCCAGTATTTTATTAAAAAAAAAAAAAAAAAAATTCTGATAGAATGCCAATAAAGTCTTGCCGGACAAATTGGAAAGTTAATTGATGAAAGGTAGTAATCCATCTAATCGCGAATAATAATAGTTAAGCGTGAGTATGAGCAGTGTTAAGTAGACAGATACTAAAGACAGGGAGAAGAATAAGTAAAGAAGAAGTTTAACAAGTCCGCGACTTATCAAGCAGGCCGTGAGAACACGCGCGAGCCAACTGTGCTGATCAACAGCATGTGTAATGTATAACGTGTAATGTGTACACATGAGAATTTTATAAATTTGCTCAGCACGAGTGAACGGAGTTTTATTTTATTTTATTTTTTGTTTGCGCTTCTCGTTATATTTTATTAATTTAAGAATTTAATTTAACTTCATTTGATTTTCGAGCTAATGAAATAAAATTTTTTAATTTTTATTTTTTTTTATACGGTTTATTTTTTATCGCATGTGCTTTACTTGCATTATATTTTTTTATTGAGCTTGAAAGAGAAAACCGGGATCGATGGTGATGGTGGGTGAGCGGTTGATATGAGTCTGCGCGAAAAGTCCCCGCGTGAATAATAAGCCGTCTGTTCTTATACGCGTATTAATAGATGAATTGACTGATGGATTATAATTTGCTGTTATTTTAAAAATTACAATTTTTATTATTATTTTTTTTAAATTAAATAATAGTTTTTAAAAAATCTTATATTTTTTTATTATTATTCTATAAGCAAATAAATGCCAGAATTTTGAGAATTAATAATTACTTTTTATTTTAAATGTATATTAATAGAATATTTAAATATGGATTGAGAAAGACGAGATTGAGAAATAAGCTGAAGGTCGAAAAATAAAAGCACTGAAGTTTTTTTTTAAATAAAACTAAAATTAAGTTTTTAATTTTGAAAATTATTTTTAATTAGTAAATAATATGTCAATATAAAAGGACTAATTAAATTATTTAAATATTCATGAAATTTTTGTTGATAAAATTTATTTTTATAAATTTAATATTTTTAACTTACAGCTATAAAAATCAACAAAGTCAATAATTTAGCTAATTATTACTCAACTGGAGAATCCATGCTTAAAATTTACCATAAAAAATCCTCGTACTCCAGTAATTAATTCATAATTCGTAGTCAGTAGCCAATAAATAGCCAATTAAATCTTGAATTGATCGTTAATTAATTATAAACATTCGAGTGCACAAGTTATACCGTAGGATCAATCCGTTATTTAAATATCAGCTACCAACTACCCGGTACCAGCAAATTAATTTAAAAAACCGCAAAGTATATTTCGATTTCCACGTTAATTTGCATCAAGGACGGACGGAGCGCTTCCGCTTTATCTGCGCATCATTATATCATTTCCGGCTTTATTAAACCGTGTCTCTAACTAAATTTTCTCTGCGTGTATTACTTCTCGGCTGCGTACCCTCCTATCTTATATGTCTCACGTATAAATAAATTTATACTACATGAAAAAAAGAGCTAATAAAAAAATCTCTAAAAAATGTCGACTTTTTTTTTAAACTAATTATTTCTTACCAATTTAAAAATGAAATAGATTCAAGTTTCTTACAAAGTCGATAAAAAATTTATTTAATCACTTTCCAATTAGTAAATAATCTACTAATTCAAAATATGACCATAACTAAAGAAAAAAAAACTTATTTTAGAAAGAAATTTCACTTATTCCAACAAAATTAATTCTCTTGTTTTAAGAAATAGGTATTTTGATCCAAGAAAATTTATTTAAGCCAAGAAAATCTTGTTGTTTTGAGAAAATTCAGCCTCTTGCTCCAAAAAATTTAATTCTTGATAAAAGTAAATTTTCTTGTCTTGAGAAAATTTCTCTCTTGCTCCAAAAAATTAAATATAAAGATAGAAGTAAATTTTTATTAATATTTTTATTGATTAACATGTCAAATGGGAAGATCAAATAATATTTCATCATTTTTTTTCATTCAATATGTATAATTGCACGCTAAAATAATATAAAATGGGTATCAAATATTCAAGAGAAAAATTTTCTCAAGGTGAGAAAATTTTTTTTTCAGCTGTAGGTGGCGCTGCTTGCTTAAAGTATCTAAAAATCTTGATCAAATATAAAAATTTACCAAGTATTTATGATAATTTGAATTAAGAAAAAATGACTCACCAAGAATAGAATTTCTGGAAAAATTTTTACTTCTTAACACAACTTCGGTCTTCCTTCAGGCACCCGAAGATTTTCTTTCCAAGAATTTTGTTCTCCAGTCAAGAAATTTTTCTCGCTGTTCCATTTTTAAAAAACAACTATTAATTAATTATATCAATCAGTAATTTTTCACTGATTGAATTTCGTAGAATCTGCGTCAAATGCCAGCATGTGGTCGAACGGTAAGCCATGGAGGGATGATAGTCATAGTCGCGTTTTTACCTATATATATTCGGCTGGCATTGTGCTGGGAACACGCGACGGGCTTATATTGGTGTAAAGGTGTAGGTGTAGGTACTGAGACCAGAAGAAAGAGTAGCGTAGTATAGAGTATAGAGTACAGAGTCGTTGTGTTAAAACGAGAATAACCAAGTTAAGTAAAGAGCGTGTGTGCGAATATCTAACTGTGTGTGTGTGTGTGTGTGTGTGTGTGTGTGTGTGTGTGTGTGTGTGTGTGTGTGTGTGTGTGTGTGTGTGTGTGTGTGTGTGTGTGTGTGTGTGTGTGTGTGTGTGTGTGTGTGTGTGTGTGTGTGTGTGTGTGTGTGTGTGTGTGTGTGTGTGTGTGTGTGTGTGTGTGTGTGTGTGTGTGTGTGTGT
>CAJNRD030001118.1:2191119-2222629 GCA_905319865.3 Cotesia congregata | reverse complement strand
CTACGGCAACTTGAAATTTGATTATTTTCCTTTAATTACGACTTAAAACGAAAAAAATCAGCGTATTTAAGTCCTTAAAATCATAACGATTGCTTAAGTACCCCATTTTGCCCCCCCCCCTCCGCTAATGAAAAAATAATTCATTAAACTAATTAAATTCTATAAAAATATAATTGCTTTCAGAGAATTACCATGTCAAATAAAATCCAATATTTACCCACAATTTCTGCATTTTCGATAAAAAAAAAAGTCGATAATGATCCCTTGAATATTTATATTATATCATACATAAATTATAAAATTATCAGTAAAAAGCGAGAGTTCGCAGTTCCCAGCAGCTCTGAAAAAATATTTTCCTTTAATTAAATTAGACTGTGCGTTCTCAGCGGTCAATCAATATTTGATTGATTAAACAACGAAAAAAAATGAAATAATAAAACAAAAAATCTGGGATCCTTTTAAAATGCAGCTGAAAAACTTTAGCAAGTGATGCACAATATATTTTTCCATTTCATGTTCATTCCGAAACAAAAATCATGAATATTCATTCAACGACGTGGAATACGTTTATATCTCCAGTATTTTATACATCTCCTAGCAGCCACCCCGTCATTCGTTTCGTTTCGCAACAGCTACATTTTTTCGTTATTATTATAACTGATATTATTATTATTACTACTTTATTTTATTGTTATTATTATATCATCATCCACCCTCTTGCCATCGGTATAAAACTGGCTTGAGCTCGGGTAGTTCGCTCCCGTTTCCCGTTAAACCAGGAAATTTTCCATCGGCAACTTTTCGATGAGCAACGAGGCCAAAGTCGAATCGTGTTCGTTTGATGGATAACCTCAGGCGAACCCAAGTACTTTTACCTCATCAGGGCTCACGGACTATAAGAACCGTTATAGATCGAGTAGAGAAGTACTTTAGAGTATCGAGGAACGCCGAGCTAAGAACTTTCATCGAGTAACGTTGAAACATAAGAAAAGGAAAAACTCTAAAGAAATAACCCTCAAGAAAAGTTCGGATCAATGAAAAAAATAGAAAAAAATATTTCAGGGAATTTAAGAGGAGACAATCCTTTAAAATTTTATCAGTTTTTGCATTATTAACACAAAAATTTCCCACTTTAACTCACTAGTTTGTCTAATGTGTGAAATTTATAAGAAAAAAAACTTCTTCCGAATTTCATTAATTTGAATAATTTAAATATTAATGAAGAATTTCACATTTTTTTAAAAGTAAAAAGATACATTAGTTATTCTAATTTTTTAAGTAAATTTAATTATAAGAAAATATTATTGCATAAAAAAAAATACCATTGCCGGGATTTGAACCAGAAACTTTTTCGTTGTTACGAGCTCCTTAAGTTTCTCACTCTCTAAAAATTATATGATATCTTATCCTCATCTTGAATAATAAATCAAAATTTACACAGGAAAAAAAATGTTTTTAAATCAATTACATAATTTTGAAGAAAATCTTTTTGATTTGAGTAAAAAAATTTTTGAATACTGAAAAAAAAAAAAAATACTTTCACTCAATTAACAATTTCTTGGTTCAAGAAATTCGATGACGATCAAATACTCTATTATTATTAATTATTAATTTCTGAAGAGAAGAATATCAATATTTAGCTTTGGATAATAGATAAACAAGAGAATAGCTTTATTAAAATTAAGTAAAAATTATTTCAATCAATTTAACAAGTTTTTGAGCTAAAAAAATATATTCTTGAAAATTTTCTTAATAAAAGTGTTTTTTTCCTCAGTGAATTAATAAATTTTTCTTGATTTAAGGAAATTTTACTTGCGCATTAGATAAAAAGTTTGTATGAGTTGTGCAATTTTTTTAAAATTAAAATTAGAATTCATAACAGAAAATCATTAGAAATAAAATATGATCTGTGTTAAATGATAGTGCCGCCAATTCAAGTGCAAAAAACTTTTAGCATCAAAGTACGATATCGATTTTCTTGGTTCTGACGGTATCTCTAAGAATAAAAACTAATGTTATATCTATAACTATCGACTGATTCTTTTTGGTGGATAGGAAGCACTTTTTTCTCAGCTCTTATTCCAACTTCTTTCTCGATTTTATTTCTTCTGGCCCCAGTTGCTTTTGGATTCTGAGCAAACACCGAGAAAAATATTGCCAACTCGGCAAGACTTTAATTCCCACGTGGATATTTTTTAACTATTCCTCCTTTCCTCTCCTTCCTCATTATTATTATTATTATTTAGACTTTAAAGTTAAAGGGCTGATTCACTTTTTGGAGTCTGCTCCCTCGCATCTTTCATCTCTCGTCTCTAAAAACATCAAACTCGGTTTGCTTTTTTTGGGCT
Source organism: Cotesia congregata (assembly GCA_905319865.3). Taxonomy (NCBI): domain Eukaryota; kingdom Metazoa; phylum Arthropoda; class Insecta; order Hymenoptera; family Braconidae; genus Cotesia; species Cotesia congregata. The sequence continues at coordinate 2,220,281 of CAJNRD030001118.1, read as the reverse complement.
CTTAAATTTGAATAATGACTGCGCTAAATACTTGTTTAACTGGTAGCCGTATTTTTCTTGGTTGCTTTTTCTGTTCATCTCCGAGGCGATGTTGTTTTAGCTTTTTTCTCTCCTCTGCATTATATTACTTTTCGTGTATTACAGATACGAAGCTCAATTGAATTATTGCGAGAAGCGGGAACATTCACGTGTCTACTACGAGTTTACTATTTCTGGCGATTAACGAAAGTTGGGAGCATCCAAACCTCGTTTCCGCTGCTATATATATAAATATATTATCAACTTTAAAGTTGACTGCTTCGAGTAATTCGGTCCTCCGGATTTCCCGACGAATTCCGCTGGTTCCTCTTTAAGTGGGCTCTTAAGTAGAGGTAACGTCATCTAGTTTGTCTCTGATGCACTCGACCCTCATTTCTCGAGCTTTCAGCTCCTTATATTATATTCTTCTTATTTTTTCTCTAATTATTTTTTTAAGCTTGAAATTAGTCTTCTTAGTTCAACAATTTTTTTTTATTTTTGCCTTAACAAAATAAAAATTTCATTAATTTGATTGGTCAAGCCCATTTCAACCATTTTAAAATATAAAAACAATTAAAATAATTTTTTTGAGACTTTATAATTCTTTCAACAATCGATTCAAGGCTTATAAACATGTTTAGTTCTTGAGAAACTGTGTCAAATATCTACTGTTGAGAAAATTAAAATCGAATGACGTGTTTGGAACATATCACAGTTTAATAATCTTCTCAATAGAGCTTTTCTGAATCAATTTCAAATTTTTTAGCTCAAAAATAAAGTGATTCGTCATTAGTTCATATGTGAGGTTTTTATCTTATAAAGTTTTTTGCACGCCTCATAAGCGAAGCGGATGAGGTTGTGCTCTACACTCGCCTTACAAAAATCAAGCGATTTCTTGAACTAAAATGTCTCTATTTATTTTCTATCTTACTTGTAGAACATATTTACACATAAATGTAATGGAAAAACACTAGTTTCAACACTTATGACATTTTTAAAAGACATTTTGCTTTTTAAATAAATAAAAAAAATGTTTAAAAAAATTATTCCGTATTTGTCCGGCTGTCAAATGTATGTATGAAAACTGGCGTGGTCACGATAACTGCCGAAAAACTTAACTGATCAAGTCTATTTATTTTTTATACGCTTCAGTATGATTTAAAACTAAGACCTTTCGAAGATCACGGTCTAATTCAATGTAGTTTATTTATAATTAGCAATAAACTAAAAATCTACTAACCATTTGTATATCTATATCTATGTAAATAAGGTTCGTTTACAATACATGCGCAGTAGCTTTCTTTTTTGGGTGGACAATGGCGCGAAAGATTTAAAAGTAATTGTATTTTATTTCAATCAATTTTATTATGAAAAATGAGATTATGAGGCGTGCACTTTTGGATTTTTCAAACTTTTTTTTTCTGTTTTAAAAATGAAAAATTGTCAACAATCTTTTTATAGAAAATTTAATTTCTGACAAGTTTTCTCACGATTTTTTCGTATTTTCAATTAAATCAAAATTTGAAATTTAAAGTTAGAAAAATTTTGTTTTTAATTAAATATAAAAAATTCTTCTACAGTTCAATTTTTTTTTGTTTTAAAAAAAAGAGATAAAAATTATTAAGGACCTTTTTTATCGAGAATTTAATTTTCTACATAAAATTTTTCCTTCTTTAATATCTTCAATAAAAATTTGCTCTAAAACAATTTTAAAATTCTCAAATTAAAAATCAACTCGTTAGTAAGCTTTTTAGATTTTGAATTCAGATCTTTAAAAGAAAATTTATTTAAACTTTGATTAAGATGAAAAGTTGCTGATTAAAAAGTACATTTTTAATTCTATAAAAAATACCCCTTAGGAAGCGAGATTCCTTCTCTATCTCGCTAGAAGTAAAGGGAATGGGGTGTAGTGCAGCTTAGCGCAAAAAGGGAACTCGCGCTAATTTTATTTAGTGTAAGGGACGTTGAATGTTGGTAATAGGTCTACCGACGCGACTCTCATTCGCGAATCGATATCATCATATGTATACAAGTATACAAAGTACACTGAGAGGAAGAGAGAGAGAGAGAGAGAGAGAGAGAGAGAGAAATAGCGAGTGGGTGCAGTGTACTATGTGTAATACAGAGTATATAGAGCGGCGTGGAGATATAAGAGTGAATGGGGGCGTAATAAAGGGGCACAGAAGTGTGAGGGAAGACGCTGCCAGCGAAAGTGAGAGGCTTGGAATATAAGGTACGGGTGAAGTTGATAAACAGTCTACATACTCGGTATAGTACTCGGGAGTAGAATTATATAGTATAGTGTATACTGTATAGTAGTATTATATATATAGTGTAAAGCGAAGGGGACGTCGGTTATTCTGTTGCTTACTCTCTGTGCTCGATAAGAGCAAAAAGTTCCGAGAACGGTTCTTTCTCGTGTCCCTTTTTATAACTGCGGATGCTAGTGTGAAGTATATATATATATATATATATATATATATATATATATAGGTGTACAGGCAAAGGTAAAAGATATAAGGTGGCTTGGGGGTGAAGGTGGATGGGGTGAACAGAAAGAAGGCCGAGCACTGCTCACGCGCGGATATTAACACCTTCCAACGAGCAAAACGAATTACGGGTAGAGTGTGTGGCGGCGACGGCGGTGGCGTTGCCCCAGGGGGATAATGAAAAGAGAGTGTAAGCTAGGTGACACTCTGCTCCATGGAGAAAGAGAAAGACCTGGGGATATCAAATTAATGTGTCGGGTCTTTCGGGGCGAACTTCGATGGCTGTTTATGTCGGGAGACTCAGAAGAGGAAAGGAAAATAGAGGAATTTTTTTTTTTTTTGGTAAATTTAAGACCTTGGAATTTTTAAAGCTTTTGAATCTTGAAAATTTGTGGTTAGTTTTTAAGTTTACTGCCAAATTATTGCACGAGTCGTAGTGAGAGAAAATAAACTTGATTCAAGAAAAAAATTTTTGAACCAAGGAAATGAGCTTATATCTTTAAAAATGTCAATAATTAAGAAATTATATTGTATTTTGTCAATTTATGATATTTTTACAGATATAAGCTCATCCCGATGTTACACTCATCAAGAGCTTTCATTTGAGTACCCACATGCATTTTCATATATTTTTCATATATACATATATATAATATATATAAATATATGAAATATTGATGTGGGTATTCAAATGAAAGGTCTTGAGGAACGTAACATCGGGATGAGCTTATATCTTTAAAAATATCAATAGTTCTCAAGATACAAGGTCATTTCTTAATTATGTATCTAGAGATAAAGCATTTTCGAATGCAGGATACATTTTTTTAATTAAAATCCATATTTACTCCCGATTGTTTGTAGTGTAATAGTAATTTTTGTAATTTGATTATTTAATATTATTATTTTTTTACAAAAAGTTGTTCATATTTGCATGAGTGGTACTCATAACTAATTTTTTTAGTTATCACGATTCCTTTTTTACGGCAAACTCATTTATATTCTTTCGCCAGCAGCATCTACTTCTGGACTTCTTCTCGTGGTTCTATTGAAAATTCTATTGAAACCTAATTAAATCTTGTCAAGACTACACTATTGCATATTGAAACAACTTTAATTCTCCAAACTCTTTAATAAAATAATATATACGGGTATATATGACTATATGAGGACGTATCAAGCCGCACAACGTATATATTGTGAAAGTTTTTGCTCGTCTTAGCTCAGAAATAACCCTTCATTTTTTCATCCTTATTCAATGTCGCTCTTGTGAGCTTAATCCACCTCCTATTGGAAGCTCCCATCATCTTGTCTATGTCTATGTCTATGTCTACGTCTACTGCTGCTCGTAGGACGTCGATGAGAAAAAACGAAACGAGAGTATATATAAGAAGGTCTCCCTCGCTCTTACACGCAAACTCCATTACCGAGGGCCCAATCTCGTCAGAGGAATATCGTATTATGACACTCGGGTGCTGTACGAAAAAAAAAAAAAAAAAAAAAAAAAAAAATAAATAAGAAGGGAAATAACAATTGCCGGAAAAAAATTTATAAATATATATTGTGAATACATGTGTGGGGAGATAAAAATGGGAGTTAGCAGTTCGGATATGGTTTGTAAAAATAAAATAGTTTAAATCATCGGTGTATTTATAGACATCCTTGGTACCCACTCGGTGGATTGGGGGTTTAAAGTGTAAGAAATGGAGTCGATCAATTCTAAGAGTTGAGCGTTAAATTTATGAGATATTAATAGGATAGGGGTGCTAAGAAATATTATAAAATATATCTACTAATCTATCAAGCTTTTCATGTTAATCATTAATATTTAAATAATTTTTCTATTAAAAATAAACAGCAAAATACTTACTCAAAAAACATTTTTCTTTTAAATTTAGTGTTGATTTATAGAATTATTAAAGTAAAAAAAAATGACGAAAGTCATTAAAATACATTTTATAAAAATCTAACGATTGTATTTGTCCTCATGACGTAATTTTTAAAAAATTCGGCTATAATTCGATTTAACTCGACGAGCCGAGTCAGAAAATATACATGGTTCAAATTTTATGTATGTATATACGATATAACGTGGTTTGTCACGACGATAGCGTCAACAATTTTCAAGGGATCTTAATTAAACTCAATATAATTATTTTATAGACGACTACGATGATCAAGTTCAAATATGAGCTCAATCGGTCAATTAATTTAGAAATTACAACATTTAAAAATTTTGAAAATTTCAAAATCTCATTTTCTCACTTTTATTCTTTTAAATAATTTTTTAACGCATTTAGATATTCAATTTTTGTAAAATGCATCTAAAAGCTGAGAAATTAAGCTTCAATTTACATGTCTATAGTTCAATTATAAATTATTTGAATGATTCAAACCAAAGTATTATACCTCTAATAGATATTAAATGGTTTTTTGAAGTGATAATATATTTTGAATTAATTGTTTTATCGTAAAAATGGAAGATTCTTTAAAATGGAGTTAACTAATTGCATGAAATTTTATTAAAATGATAATTGTATAAAATTTTGTTAGAAATAACTATAACTAAGCACTAACTGATCACAAAAATGTTTAATTTTTTATACAGCTGATCAATTTTCGCGATTGCAGCGCCTCTTCAAATTCGGTAGATAATACCATCAGTTAAATTAATTTTTACTGGAGCTTTCAGTAAATTTTTTGAGTAGTTTCAGTTGAAACATTTTTTTTACTGCTGTTTGTAATATTAAAAAAATTATAATTAGATCAGGAATTAATTTCCTCTGATTAAACTTATTTTCATGGCAATTTTTAAATAAAATTTCTCTCGATGCTCCTTTTAAGGCAGTCTGTTCCTTCTCAGTTTCCATCACAGTTAGCACTGGCATCGTTGAAGATATTTTCGAGGTTGAGTAGCACAGAGGAAGATTGAGTCAAAATAATGCGTATTATTTATACTTACTCGAAGATTTGAAGATATCTAGCGTCTTTATCTTCCAGGTCTCGACTACAGCGCAGTATAGAACATAAAATAACATAACATAACAGTATAGGGCGAATTTGGTTCGCTCCAGATCTTCGTTGAGTTAAGAGATCTCTTCAAGTGTTATTTTCGCTGGCAGTGTCTCGGATGTGCCGAGTATTAGTGTGTATGTGTGTTGTGTGCTTTATAGTAGCTTAGCAGGCGTGTAGCGTATATCGCACAGTGTCTTGATATTTTTACGAGTAGAGTGCTGTATAGCAGTTTCTCTCGGTGTTTCTGCTTGTACTTATACTTATACATCAACTTGTAGATCTCTTGTTCTTGTGAGGTAGTATTGGACTGAGCTTATATTCCTCGGCTTGGGTTGGTGATTGTGTCCCAGCACTGGGGCATGTACGTACAGAAGTATCTCCAGCACACATATATCCCGTGTGTGCTGCACTTAAGAAAGACAAGTGAGTATAAGGGTTAAGGTGGAATAGAGGAATAGTGGAATAGTGGAATAGGAGCTTTTCAAGAACCAGACGACGTACTGAAGGCAAGACGTGTGTGTTTGTTCCAGGTCTTGAGCTGAGTTATGGCTCAGGACTTTCTTGGCTTATAAGCGTCTCTACTCTCTTCTGACTAACTCGCACCCGAGTTAATCTCAAGGGAAGACTACAACTGACGACTCGAGGAATGAAAACCAAGTGCAAGTGCAAGGAAATTTTTTATTGTTACTTATAGTTATATTTATATTTATCTTTGAGATTATTTCTGCAAAACACGACCATTTTACTTATTTGAATTCTTATGGGCTTTGTTCTCAAGTTATTCCCTGACGAAAATATTATTTTATTATATATGAGTTCATGTGTATTCATATGTCATTATCATACATGATCAATCAATTAGTTAATTCATAGGTGATCATTTATGTCATCATAAAATTACTTGACTCACATGTGTTTATATGGGTGACACGATAAAATCTCCCCGGAAAAAATCTCCCCGACAAAATCTAATTTTAAATAATTTTAAATAATAATATTATTATTCCTGACAGTTGTGATACACAAAAAATCATGATAAAAGGGCACAACGAGATTTTGAAGCGTATTTTGTCGGGGAGATTTTGTCGTGGAACCGTTTATATGTGATCAAAAATAAATTCATATAAGCTCATGTGTCTTTAGTTCTGATCATATGTGATCAAACAATAAGATAATTCATATTTGTTCACATTATATCTATAAATTAGTTACTGCATGAAGACTTATGCATGTTTAAAGGTAATTATGTGTTCATATTTAATCAAAAAATTATTTGGTTTATATAGGCTCATATGTAATTAGTTGTGATCATATTTGATCAAACAATTAGTTAATTCATTTGATTGAGCAATTAATTATATGTGTTCATATGTTATACAATTTATTGATTCGTATAAGCATACACAGAAAAAAAATGTTTTTGAATCAAGTATATAATTTTGAAGAGCTTAATCTTGATTTGAGTAGAAAAATTCTTGAGCTAATAAATTTTTTATTATTTAAGGAAATTTTACTTGATTCAAGACAGTTACCCTCTTCAAAATTATTTTTTTTGTTCAAGATATTTTCATTTAAAACAAGTTAATTTTTTTCAGTATATATTTGCTTACTTTTGATAATATTTAATTTAATAATTAGTTGATTTATATATTTGGGTATGTGATCAATACTTAGTCAATTCATATGTGATCAAAATATCAATTGATTTATCCTTATATTTATCCTTACGTCTACACATATGATCATTACAAACAAATCTTGGCCTTGGAATTCCCAAACCAAATGAACGAATCCCGTGAAATATCCCCAATTTAAATCCAAATCTTCTCACAAAGATCGCCAAACAACAACAACAGTAATTATCCAGGATTTAAATGAATTAATAATAAAAATATATTTACTGGCTTTCTCAAAACTCCAATTAAGCTTGGTTATTTTTCTTCACCGATAAATTTTCACGATGCCGGGTCATTTCGTCCATACATATACATGTATAAATATAAAGAAGGACACGGTAAGCCATAACCAGCGTCATACATGTCGCGGATACGACGCAATAATCGTTACGATGCTTTTCGCGTCGTCCTGTGTTGTTGTATTTGTATTTATATTCACATATACACTATAAACGATATAAATGTACGTGTGCGAGTACAGCAGCCTCCATTCTCGATCCTCGGTTAGAGTAACCGGCGGTTGCGTAACCGGCTGACTCGCAACTTAATTCTACCGATGGATGATCTTACCCACACATGCTATGCTCACATACACACACATTGAATCCTAAATGCCAGAGGATCCGATCGTCTCTTGTATTGCCGACTTGACTCTTTACTATATAATATAATATATATATATATATATATATATATATATATATATATATATATATATATATACGTATATAGAATACATACGGGTAGAAAATAAGCGAAAGAAGCTGAATAACCAGTTGGTACGATTAAAGATACTCCGAGCAGAGCAGAGAGATGAGAAACGCACTCGCCTTTTTATTTTTATAGCCTTTTTATTACAAGCACAATTCATGACAGCTTTTAAATAATAATAACAATAATAACGCCAACGATAATCGCTTACTTATCAATGATTAAAATATATGCTCGTTCTCATTTTAATTCTCTGCGTAACGTATAAAACTAAGCTTAGCTCTACGCTGATGGCTGGTTAGCTATTATATATGTTTATTTTTATGTTTCTTATTATTGTTATTATTATCGAAGAATGCAGAGATGATTTGAGGTAATGGGGTATTAAGAAACACTATACACCGTGAGTTATTTTTCCCGATAACGCGGCATAACGAGGCCAGGAACAATGAGCTAAGTTGTATTTAATGTTGCATTCGAAGTAAGAAGAGAAGTTACTAACTTATCGGTCGTAGCCTAGATTCTTACGTCCCTGTATCCGTATTCTGACGCTTTGTAATCTTGCGTTTACCTGTTAAACACCTGATAGTAAAAGGTTTCTTGTAGTTATTATTTTATTTGCCTGATAAATATGATGCACTCGATATGGAGCTTAGTAATCTTTATGGTTGAACTTTTGAAAATTTTTTGTTAGTTTAGATTTGAAATTTTGAGGTGAGGATTTGAAATACGGAACCTTTTTTGTAAATTTTATTGTCTACAAGAAAGGTTTTAATCAATTTTTCTGTATCACTTATTTGATACTCAAACAAATAACATTTTATAAGGAAAAATTGTTCATACATAAAAAGAAAAATTTTATTGACTGGAGAACAAAATTCTTGGCTCAAGAAAATTTGTCCGGTGCTTGAATGAAGACCGAAATTGTGTTGGCCGTAAAATTTTTCTTGAAATTCTATTCTTGGTGGAAGTCATTTTTTCTTAATTCAAATTATCATAAATACTTGATATAAATTTGTATATTTGATCAAGATTTTTAGATACTTTAGGGAAGCAGCGCCACCTACTTAAGCTGAGAAAAAACTTTTCTCACCTTGAGAAAATTTTTCTCGAGAATATTTGATACCCATTTTGTATTATTTTAGCGTGCAATTATACATATTGAATGAAAAAAAATGATGAAATATTATTTGATCTTCCCATTTGACATGTTAATCAATAAAAATATTAATGAAAATTTACTTCTATCTTTATATTTAATTTTTTGGAGCAAGAGAGAAATTTTCTCAAGACAAGAAAATTTACTTATATCAAGAACTAAATTTTTTGAAGCAAGAGGTTGAATTTTCTCAAAACAAGATTTTCTTGACTTAAATAAATTTTCTTGAATCAAGATACGTATTTCTTAAAGAAAGAAAATTAATTTTGTTGAAATAAGTGAAATTTCTTGTCGAAAAAAATTTTTTTTTTCGCTCAAAAAAATAATTAAGAAGAAAAATATTTTCTTGGTTCAGAACCTTTTTTTCTGTGTACAAAATGTCCTTATCATTTTTTTTTGTATAGTCCCATACTTATAACACAAACAAACAAAATTTGATAAGAAAAATTATTTATATAATTCGTTTAACTAAAAAAAATTTCCAAGATTTTAAACTTCATTTTTTTAGTTTTAAAATTAAAGCTACAAAAAAAAAAAACAAATGAGACTTTTTTTGTAGAAAATTCAATCCTCTACAAAACCTCATAAATTTTCCCTATCTGACACCCCTGAGCCAGAATACCTATCTAAAGTAAAAAATCAAAAGTTAACAATATTAAAAATTAAAAGTAGCGCGCCCTAGTAATTAATAAGCTTATTACCAACATATGCCATCACACTCGGGTCACATTAATTAGTTACTTGTTATTTGTGATATTAAACAGTCAGCATACATAAACACGTACAAAACACATATGTACAACGAAGAATGTTCCATTCCATGTATACATCGTTCATCTTAACGGCTTAGTTTATGACGCAACAATGTGTGTGTGTGTAATGTTTACGCAATGAGATACGGGAATCCAAGTTAAGTTGCCCGACTCGACCCGACTCTTTTTACCTCATACGTCTTGTGACCTGTCGGCGTGTTCTTCGAGTCGCAGGTGGCTGCTTTTGTTTGCCCTCGCCTCTAAACATGATAGATTCGCTTATAAATATGTCTCTTTACTTAACTTATAAATATTTAATACAAGTGTTCGGCATTAGCTACCGACTATCTTCACATACATTAACATAAGTGCATTTCCAATAAAAATGATAATAATATTGTTGAAAAGATGAGTTACGTAAACGTCATTATCATAGATAATAGATCACATATTTTAGAGTCAGCTAAAAAAATAAAATAATCACACATATGGTCGTTTCATTAATCTGATGGTTGATAAACATATGACTGATTTCCATCAGTCGCATTATTAAATTTTAAATCAATTTATTCAAACGCCCGGGCTCTATTCCGTTTAATTAGTTCCGCAGTTCTGGCTGAATATATTTTTCTGATGAAAGTTCGTGCCAGTTAAAGTTAAATACTCAATAATAAATAATCAGTTAGCCTGGAGATCATGCATCAGCTAATGGGACAGTGACCTTAATAATGTTTTATTTTTTTAGTATTTTTTTTTTATCATTTTTTTATTTTACGGTCCATAAAATTCTAAATCTGTACAAATATTATGATTTTTTTTTTAAATTACTTTTTATTTTCTTAAAGTCAATTAATAATAAATTAAGGCATCTTAAAATTTTTTTTAAATGTCCATTTTTTTGAATAAAAAAATCTTGAAAAAATAAATCAAAAAATTTATTAATTATTGTGATAAAAAAAAAATTGGTAATAATAAAAATAAAAAAAAATTTTCAACAATTTTTAAGTTTCAATTTACAAAATTTTGTTTTAAATAATTTGATAAAAAATTGAATTAATTAAAAAATTTGTTTTGATATCATTAATAAGGAAAAACAATTAAATTTTACGGAAAAAAAAAAATTTTTGAAAAATGAATTAATTAATAAAAAAAAAAAAAAAAAAATGGAGCGTATAGTGATCAGTGCACAATTTTGATTATTTTAAGCCATAAATTGATTAATTAAATCTCATAATTTTGAAAAAAAATATAACCAAACTTTTTAAAAAATATTGAGACGACAATAAAATTATTATGACGTTAATAATTAGCCTGAAAAATGGAATAAAAGTCTAGATATTTATATGAAAAAAGTTTAAGAGGAGAGCAATCAATAAACAAGTCACGTGGTAGGCAAATGCGTATGAAATGTGGCTATAAAATAGAGGAAAATAAAAAAACTAAATAATTGAGCGCATTAAATAAGTCTCTGAGCAGCGAGTATAAGGTTTTGCGTATAAATTTAACGATGTTTTTGTTATCTCTTATCAGAAGTAAATATCTTGAGAGTGTGGGTGCGTATCTGTGTATCTAAATCTGCTTACAGACGAGATCTCTGGCAATTGGACCCTTTGGTTCTTAACGCCCTCGTAAATAAAATGACACTGACAGAACATGAAGAGATGACGGATAAAAATAAGGGGTGGATGGAGATATGTATTAAGTGTATTATATTTTATATATTTTTATAGAGTTTTATATAAGAAACTAATGAAATCGGGCCGACACTATGGCGACGCGCCTTTTCCTTGAATTGTCAATCTCGAAAGCTCTCTGGGACACAATAGTGCGACAAAAAAAGGACATAACAATAATACAACCGAGTATTTTTGTCACCCGACACGGTGACCTCGTCGCACATAACTTACCGCCAAAAATGTAACTACTTTCACGTATTATTATTATTATCATTATTTACAGAATTAACTCGACTGTTATTTGTAAAATTTTTTTTTCATTTCACAAAAATGTCAATGAATTTTTAATCTTTCGTTCCAATTAATCCAATGGATGAAAATATTTTTTATTTATTTCTCCTCATATTTAAAATGTAAATATTAAATAACGTTTCATTTTTAGTAAACAGTTTTGCTAGTATTTAATTTTTTTTTTAAATAAATATGACCATATGTGATCATAAATAAACGCCAATAATTTTTTAATACAATCTTAATTAATCCTTAAAAATTTCTAAGCATTTTTCTTAAATAAAAAAATATAATAATAAGTGTAGATCATAAGTAGTGTAGACTAAATTAAAAAATGTTTTTCTATTAGTGAGCTAATGACCCTTTCGTAAAAAAAAAAAAAAAAAAAAATGAGCGAGTAAATGAAAAAGTACTATTTTATTTTAAGTCGGATTTAGTTAGACTTCTTTTCGACTGGGAGCTATTTTTCTAGAGCTAAGAAGCTTTTCCTTTATATACATATATATATCTATATGGACATATTTATTTTATTTTATTTTATTTTATTTTACTTTCTTTTACTTTGAGAAAAGTACACTGCAGACTTTACCTGAAGAATAAAATAAAATTTAAAATTTATTGCGCTCTATTCTGTCTTAACCATCAAGATATTTTATATATAAATATTTTTTTTTTGTTCTTTTATTTCTAAAAGTATATAAATTCAACTTTTAACTAAACAAATAAATATTTATCATCTCGGGTTGTATTATGTCGAATTATAATTCATTGGAAAGTTTATTTTTTTTTATAAAATATCTGGATAGGTCGCAATTCATTTGTCCTCAGTGCTCACTGTTCTTTATTCGAGACCGGACCGAGCAGAGTAAAAGTGGAGACCAAAAAAGATAAAATAAAAAAAGGAAAATTGTAAGGGTGAGTGGAAGAATAAAAATAAGTCTGTACTTGTGTGTCTCTAGGATAGCAATCTTGGAAATTGCTGGACGAACGGAGGATATAAAATTGATTGGTCCGGAAGATATCGCGTCAGCTGTCCCGTGGTCACGTTTCTTCCACCAGCCACATGCTTTTTTTCTAGCCGACTTTTTACCTTTTCCTATGAAAAGGTATGAGGCTTGATCTGCCCACGTGGACTTATGACTTAATCATATATTCACTTTCGCTTGACAGAGACTCAGATAACCATTGAGTCACATGAGAATTGATTAATATTGAAAATTTATTTTTTTTATCAATTTTATTACAATGCTCATGCAGTTAATTAGTGAAGTTGGAGGAATTATTGACGAAATCACTGGATAAAATTTGAAAAATAGATTCTAGAGAAAAATTATAAAAATCTTTTTTATAGAAAATTTAATTTTTATAAAAATAAATTTTTTACATCACATTTAACTAAAAAAAAATTTCAGCCAAGGACTGAAGATAAAAAAAAATTATAGAAAATCTTTTTTCAGGAAATTTATTTGTCTACACAAAATGTCCTTATCAATTTTTTTTTTATTTCTTTTATTTAAGATACAAAATAAATACAATTTAGAGGATTTAAAATATAAAAAATCATGAGAAATCCTTTTTATAAGAAATTTAATAGTCTGAAAAATAATGTCCTTATCAATTTATAATTATCTCTTATCCTTGAAACAGAATTTAAAAAAAAAATCATTAGAAACAAAGTTATTTTTAAAAAAATTTTAAGAAGAATAAATAATTATAGTTGAAAAAATTACAATAAAATTTTGAATTTAAATCCATTCAGATTGTTAACAATTGTTTAATTTTTTTTGTTACAGGTAAGCTGAAAAACTTTTACTATCACCCATTATCCTACAACTTGTGTCCTGAAAATCATCATGAGGTACATGCTCTAAATTATGAATTAAAAAAAATTTTTTTCTAGATTATAAGTTTTTAGAGTGGGAAGTTAAAAATATTTAACACAATTAAAGTCTCGTGACGATAATGAAGGATTCTTTTATTTTGTAAATAGCAAATTCTTGAGAGTACAATGTCATATGTTTAATAAGCATTTGGTTGTTATTATTACTATGGTGATAATGATAATATAAAAGGCAGAGGAAAATATTTGACGAGTTTGCAGAGCTCGGGTGACAAAAAAAGACGACACGGCACACGTGCAATAAGTTGACAAGTTTCCAGCCAGTCATAAGTAATTTTATTTAGTTTTTGCGCCACTCAACAAGAGAACTAGGAAAAATAATGATAAAGAGTGTCACTATAATAGATCGTTGTTTTTTTTTTTCGCTTTCGAAAATTTATAAATTTCAGAATATTCGCTCGAAGTTTCTCGGGAAAAATTAATACCCGTGGAATTCTGATGTATATGTGTATAAATATTACGGTGACTGGAGTTTCTGGAGAAATAAAATAATTTCGTCTGGCAATATCCGGTTGAGAAGACGCGCCGTTGCTGTTATATAGAGTCTCAGTTTTGGTATTGAAGGAGCTAAGCGGAATGATTTTATTAGACGATTCAATGCTTTTCTCTCATACTTCGAAGTTAAGACACCACTCTGCTTTCTCGCTTGTGCTATTAACTCCAAAACTACAGTCGTGTGTGTGTCTTCGTGTATGTGCATTTGCAAACACACAACAGCTACTTTGCGAAAGGATACAGAGTCTCTTTGACAATTTAAGATGTGACGAAACTTGGAATTTGTTGAGTACACAGAAAAAGTTTGAATTACTTTATAGAATAAAAGGTTTAAATTTTTGCGGAAAATTTTGATAAATTTCGAGTTATTTTTTCTGATTATTTATTATTATTATTATTATTATTTGGAAAATTATCTGGATTTTTTAAGCTACAATCTGAAATTTTTTTTCACCATTAAAAAAAAATTCTCAATAAATAAATGAGTTAGGTTGGAAAAAAAATTTTATTTTTACTAAAAATGATTCAAAAAAATTGCGTACATATCACGAGATATTAATTAACATTAATAAATTTTTTTTCTACTGAAAAAATTATAATTTAAATGAATATTTTTCACCAAATAATTTTATTATTCATTCATTACATATTTAAAAAAAAAAATTAACTTATTTTTTAGGAAATTAATATAAGAACACTATAATTTTTCAGTAAAATTTTGCCCCTGGCGCCCAGCCAATTTTTATTACTTAAAATTTTAACAATTTTTTTATTATTTATAAAATTAAAAATTTCTGAAAGGAAAAATAACCACCGGCAAAACGATCTATATTAAAAAAAAATTCTCTAGAAAAGGTAACAAGTTCTTAACTAGGAAGAAAAATTTAATTCAAACCAAATATGGTGTATAAAATTGCAATTATTGCATTAATATCACAAAATACTGATTATTAAATTTTTTCATGCTTGAAAAGTAACAAATTAATTGAAAATTTCCATAAATAAATCATAAAAATATGGCTTACAATTTTTTAAACTAAAAAATGCACTTTTTTTATGACACATAAAAATCCTTTAACACAATAAAATATTCGCCCGTGGCGCCAAATCCTAAAAATGTTTCCATTTATTTTCAATAAAAAAAAAAAGTAAAATAATTCTAATAGCCGTCAATAAGTCAATCATTTAGCGCAATTACAATTAATTAGATAATTTACAATAAATTGTAATGTAGACAACATTTAACATTTTTATTATTAAAACAAAACTAACAGTTGAAAGTAATAAGTATAAAATAAAATAAATAAAAAGAGTACTGCAGAGCTGCCTTTCACTCGACATTTTTCCACTTTATGTCACAATATATTTTCTCCGTCCCTCAATGTGTATATCTATCCTCTCACTCAGTTTATCTGTTGATTCTCTCCTTCTTCTTCTTCTTCTCTTCTTTCTTGTTTAGTTATATTACTCTCCGTCTAGTCTCATCCTCACAAAGTTAAACCAAATGTGTGTGTTCCACGACGGGAATAAGCCAGATGGTCCCACATGCATTCTTGCCATTGTATTTTCTACGTGGGCATATATGTGAGAAAATTCAATTGAGCTGTTTTGTACCTATACATATGTATAAATATATAAATATATAAATATAAATAGTAAATAAGAAAACCCTTCTTAATTTTCATCTAAAATTAGCTTATAAATTATTTAAACTCTGCAAATAAATAAATTTTAAAAATTTAATACTAAATAAAAATAAAAAAAAAAACAAGTGGAGGATTAAAGAGAATAAAGTGGTGAAAGATGAAAAAGGTTTAACTGATTTGAGAAAAGTTAACAAATTGTCGTGCACTTTTCGAGCTTTCTCAGCTCCGAGTAAAAGTGTATTATGTTTACTCACTTCAATACATTTTCCTTCTTTACTTCTCTTCTATTCAGTTTGTTGGACTCCATTCGGTTTTTCACACCCCCGAGATCCTCCGATCGAGCCACCGAGACATCTAACATTCGACCTTTAGATTCTAACACGATTTTATCCGCCGTTATAGAGGAAAATAAATAAATCTAACTCCAAAATCGGTATCCGATTTGGTTTAATCTTGTTCTTTTTTTTTTACTACGTTTTGCTTTCTGCCCTTTTTTATAAGGCTATACAATTTTCTTTAGGAGCTAATGGATGTTTAAATTTAATTTTATTAAGCTTAAAATAATTCTGTTTTTCAATTTAAATAAAAATCACTATTGAATTAAAATTAGGAATTTTTTTATGGAAAAGAATTAATTATTTCATTAAATTTAATTTTTTAATCAATATTTCATTCATTAAACAATTTAATTTGATGGTTAATGGAAATATGATCCGTAAAAAATTGAATTTAGTGAACAAGAGGTATTTTTTTATTGATAAATTGAATTTAAAGAGTTAATTGATGAATTTTTCTCATTTAAAAATTGAATTTAATTATTAATAGATATAATATCGATTAAAAAATTAAATTAAGTGTTTAATAAAAATAATAATCCATTAAAAAATTTAATACATTATTTATAACTTTACATTAAATTAATTTCTCAATTTTATTAATTTTTTTAATAAAGTAAGATGAAATTATTTTAAATGAAGTAAAAAAAATTTATCTTTTGACTTGAGAAAATTTTAGTTGCTGATTTGGACGGCAAAAATTTTTTATTTCTTAAAAAAATTTTATTAATTAAAAGTATCAATTTTTTCTGTGTACTTATAGAATCTTTAATTTGTCAATGATTTTAACAATCAATTAAACTTGCATTACTTAATTGATAGCTTAAAATATCAGTGATATTTGACAATCATTATTACTAATTAACTACTAGCTTTAATTAATAATCAATGTATTTCATTGCATAAATATTTGATTATTACTTTAATTACTACCATCAAAAATCAATAAAATCCACCGATTAGTCGATTAAATTTTAAAATCGTAATTTTAACTTCAATGAGAATAAAACCTCAATTAAGCATGACAGAAATAGTGAGTAAAGAATTTTTATGTAACCAAAAACTTCAGATAAAACTTTAGAGTCTAACTTTTTTACGCGCATTATACAGAGACGGTTTTATTCCGACACCCGATTTCATGGTCAATAAAATCGTTTTTTAAGGGCGGTCAAAATTAGTCTGGTGCTGGTTATCCGATCTACTGTACAGATATTTTTCCTTTTTAATTAAAACTAAAATATTTATTTCAGTTATAAATTTTTGACACAATCTGATTGCAAAATCTTAAAATTAATTAGTTATAACATCTACTTTATTTTATTTTATTTACCAATTAAATTAGTTACAAAAATTTCTTTTCAAACATTGCACTTGAAATTATTAATTAAATAATTTTTTTTTAATTAAAAAACAACAAAAAAATTATTTTATAATATATTAAATAATTATTTATTAGAAATTAATTTTTTTTTCTGGATAAAAATTTCTCCTGATCAAACAAACGTTTTTTTAAATATTGCATTTAAAGTTTCTTTACAATTATTACATATAAAATTTTTTTTTAAATCAAAAAATAACAAATAAAAAATTTTTATATTTATTTTGTAATATATTAAGCGAACATTTGTTAGAAATTAATTTTTTTTTCTAAATAGAAATTTCTTTCGATCAATCAAAAGTTTTTTTAAATATTTATCGTGCGTAAATTTTGTCAACTTAATTTTCTCATAAAATTATAATTATGTTTTTTAAAAAAACAAAGCTCTCTAGAATGAAAAAAAAAAAAAATATATAACTGTTCAGAATTGTGTAACATTTCAACCGCATAATGTCCCAGCTAACAACACACTAAAATTGATAATTCATGTTGTTAAAACGGAAATTTCCCATAACATAATAACGATGCACTTGTAATAAAACTTTAGTAAATTACTAGACACTGAAATGAATATCTTTTGTTGGAGAACATTAAGAAGGTTTAACAATGATCATGATAATGACAATGACAATAACAAAAACAAAAATCAAGTGTCACTGAAGAAAAGCCCTGGAAGGGTAAAAACGGCAGACCATGCAGTAACCTTTGTATAGCGAGCACTAACTGTGAATCCGGTTGTTTGTATGCTCCGTCTGGCCCACCTCTTCCTGCCTCACTAAATTTCCTCGGTCTCGGTTTTTTGTTTAAAAACATGAGGAAAAGGGAGCGGGAGCGGGAGCGATGAAAAAGCTAATGCTGCGCTTTAGCCGCATTAAAAATCTGGAGTGATTCCATTGGTATTCAGAGGCTGGTCCATTATGAGTCGAAGCCCGAATCCGGGTCAACATTCGAAACCAATTCAGTGAAGATGAAATATATTGTATGAGAGACGGTAGTTTCCCGAATTACCTAAATCGTAAATCTACAAACGTGCCAAGTGTACGGGCTGGGTATGTACTATGTACTGCTACATACAGAAGTACCGGTACCAGTACAGTGTGCTTGAGAGTACTAAGAGCCACGCAGGCGAGTGGAAAAGATGAAGGAGGCTCGAGGATCAAGGATAAACCTTCGTATGCACCTAAATACCTCTAAATCCTACTTGACAAGGTCTAAATCTTTAAATTGTGTAACCGACTCTAACTCTAACTTTAACTCTATTTCCGATTGTCTTCTTTGGATAAATATTGCTTTACAGATACGTTATTTTATTTTGGATACTTCGACATGAGTACATATGATGCACATGATCATATATGAAAAAAAGTTGGAATATCCAAAAGTGCACGCCTCATAATCTCATTTTCCATAATAAAATTGATTGAAATAAAATACAAATACTTTTAAATCTTTCGCGCCATTGTCCACCCAAAAAAGAAAGCTACTGCGCATGTATTGTAAACGAACCTTATTTACATAGATATAGATATACAAACGGTTAGTGGATTTTTAGTTTATTGCTAATTATAAATAAACTACATTGAACTACACGGAGAGAAAATCCTATGAAAAATTACAATGGTAACATAGTAATTTTTAGTATAAAACATTGTAGTGCCGGACAAGAACTCAAACAATATAATTTATGCGATGCAACATCGTAAATTTCTATCACTCAAATTAAAAAGAAGTGTAGGTCATCGAAAAACAATTCTGTTTCACCGATGAATCGAACCCGGTGCCCTCTCCGACACAAGCCCAAGGTTTTTTTAGTTTATAAATGTTTGTTTTATTGAACCCATAGAAAATTTACAATTATTCCTTAAAACTATTTAATGCCATCATAATTTATACGATGTAACATCGTAAATTTCTATCACTCAAATTAAAAAGAAGTTTAGGACACCGAAGAAATAATTCTGTTTCACCGAGGAATCGAACCATTATTATTATTTTTTACAAGCCCAAGGTTTATCCCCTTACGCTATCGTAAGGAATACCTAACTTTTCTGTTCAGTCACATAATAAGACCCTCCATACAGTAGTTGGTCATCTTTCGGTGGTGGCGTCGCAAACTACTAGACTCTGTCTCTCTTTTATTAAAACATATAGCATGCGTCCTTATTCACTTGCTCTTACGGAAAAAAAAATTTACTAAATAACATAGTAATTTTCAATAATTCAAATTGTATTCTGTAGACGGCAGCATTGTAAAAATCAACATACTGTAAGTCTAGTCCTGGATTACGATGTTACTATAGTAATTTTTCATAGGATTTTTTTTTCCGTGTAGACCGTGATCTTCGAAAGGACTTAGTTTTAAATCATACTGAAGCGTATAAAAAATAAATGGACTTGATCAGTTAAGTTTTTCGGCAGTTATCGTGACCACGCCAGTTCTCATACATACATTTGACAGCCGGACAAACACGGAATAATTTTTTTAAACATTTTTTTTATTTATTTAAAAAGCAAAATGGCTATTAAAAATGTCACAAGTGTTGAAACTAGTGTTTTTCCATTACATTTATATGTAAACTAGAAATTTAAATAGCGCGCTACGCGCGCGCCTTATTTTCGACCAATAAGGAATCGTGGCCCGTTTTTTTGCGAGTTTCGACCTTTGACTAACTTCAAGACTTTCATGTATTTTAATTTAAAGGATATTGTTCTACAAGTAAGATAGAAAGTAAATAGAGACAATTTTAGTTCAAGAAATCGCTTGATTTTTGTAAGGCGAGTGTAGAGCACAGCCTCATCCGCTTCGCTTATGAGGCGTGCAAAAAACTTTATAAGATAAAAACTTTACATGTGAACTAAGTTTATTTTTGAGCTAAAAAATTTGAAATTGATTCAGAAAAGCTCTATTGAGATTATTAAACTGTAATATGTTTCGAACACGTCATTCGATTTTAATTTATTTATGAGGCGTGCAAAAAAAAATTATCTTGAACCTAGTAAATAATTTTGGAGAATTTCATCTTTTTGATTTGAGTAGAAAGATTCTTAAACTAAAAAATTTTTTGTCTCGATTCAAACTAATGAAACTCTTCACAATTTTTTCCTTGATTCAATTACTTTTTTTTTCGGTGTATGACAGAAATATGTGATTATATGACTCCATATGAATTGATATAATTGCATTCAAATACATATGAACTCTTATTCTACACATACAAAGGAAAATCAATTTTACCGGCTTTTAACTAAGAAAAAAAAAATACTTGGGTCAAATATACATGTACCTTGATTGAAAACACTAAAATACTCGATTAAAGGATAAAATTTTTGAATGAAGGTTTTTTATAATTTTCTTTAATCAAAAAATGTGAATAATTTGAATTTTTAAAGGAAAATATTTACTTATTTTCTTTTCTCTGTATTTGTTCACAAATATGAAGATATAATATACATGTGATTCCATCTGAATTTATTCTGCCCAATCAAAAACTATTGTATGATTTATCTTCATAATAAATAGAAACAAAATAGTATTTTCTCAAGCGCTGGAGTATTTTTGATTTGTATTTCTTCTTTAATATCCTTCAGTTATCAATACGAGACGCTCCGGTCGCTGAGACAGTCGGATAGGACATATTAGAGAACGGAAAATCCATTACCTATCATCTACTATCTATAACTACCGAGAATTATTACAGAGATTTACACGTCATTGCGCAACATTGAATGTGTATATAGGTAGACTGCCAGCGAATACGGTTCATTTCACAGAATTCATCGCTCGGGTTTAATATCGCAGTAAATGCGCCGCAAATACTTGATAATAAACTATATCTCTTAACTCAAACTCTGGTGTATTGATATGAGTTAAGTGTAATACTGATGTACTGAATGCTCTCATATCACGATGCCATTTGCTGTTCATCGAGACGGCATTGAAAAATTCAACTTACCTCTTTCTATACTAATACCTATTCGATGATAATGATAATAACAATAATAATAAGAGATATCGAAATTCTATTGTCTTGAGTACTAGCGCAAGTTAAGGATAAGTGTTAGTATGTCTGCGAGGATTCATGTGTATTTTATGATTTATCCATCTTTCTTTTGAATTTTTATCGGAAAACATTCACATCAACATCATACTTTATATGAAATTTTATTTTTACGAATTTCATGAGGTTACGTAACATAATTCAAGTAAAAAATTTTTTTTTAATGAGCCTTCATTTACCAAGAAATTCAGTATTGTTTGGAATGCGCTATAATCTAAGACACGTGGTATCACTTTTTAAGTCCAAAAGTATCACAAAAGCCCGAGAATAAAAAAATTATTCATTATAATGTTTATTTTTTTTTATTATAAAAATTTTTATATTTTAGTAGTTGAGTAAAATGCAGACTTATGTCAGATAAGCTCTTTAAAAATGCTAGGCAAATAATTTTTATTAGTGTAACTATTTTCAAAAGTTAAAATTTGGGATAAATAGCCAAAAGTATTTAAAAATAATGAGATATCTTTTTTATAGAAAATTTGATTCACTATAGAGATAGAGAAGGTTCTTGTTAATTTTATTATGTCTTTAATATTTTAGTAAAAATTTCAAAAAAATTTTGTAAAATCAGAAAATCACAAGTTCATATTTAAAAATTAAAATTTTGGGTTAAATATCAAGAATACACGCTGAGAAATTTCCAATGAATTTTACTATGGGCGCATAGTAACACTGAACTATAAGAAAACTGGTACAAAATTTACAAGTTCCCATAGTAAACGGTATGCGCAGACTACACAATCGTGTTTCTGCGCATACTGTTTACTATGGGAACTTGTAAATTTTGTACCAGTTTTCTTATAGTTCAGTGTTACTATGCGCCCATAGTAAAATTCATTGGAAATTTCTCACCGTGTATGCAAAAATATCAGAACTTATTGGTAGAAAATTTTATGCTCTACAATCTACAAAAAAAGACCATTGTCAATTGCACACCTCATAAGCAAAGCGTTGAGGTAGTGCTCTACTCTCGACCTTTCAAAAAAGCAGTTTTCTCGAAAGTGAAATTGATTTTTTTCTTATTTATATCGCACTTGTAGGTTAATCTGAGTGTGCTAATATCAAGTAAAATAATTTGTCAGGCACATAAAATATATTTCAATAACAATTATTTTGTTTAACATAGTGAATAACAACATTAAAAATAATCTTTTCTGGACGTCCGTGCGTCTGTGTTTATGGATTAGTGTATGTGGCAGGGAAATTGCTCGAAAAAATGATCGTACCGGAATAATTTTTTTTTTATTATCTAAAGTAACACATTAAAGACTTTTTCAATTAATATAAGCGTTCAATTCACTGTCGTTAAATAATTATTTATAAAAAACTAATATATGACTGTATTTTTTTGTATATCTATCAATACATTTTATTATAGTATTTTTTTTGCTCACCTTAGAATTGGCGCCACTAAACCATAGCAGAGTTTTCTGTTTTTTATTATTTTGCTTTTTATTTTTTATTTTAATGAATTTTATTGTGAGATTATGAGGCGTGCATTTTTGGATTTTCCAAACTTTTTTATTATCTTTAATATTTTAATATAATGTTGAGTTACGTGTTCAAAATTAAAGAACCAAGTTTTGAATTAAAATAAAAATAATCATTATTATTATTATCATTATTGCAAATGAGATTGAGAATAAAAGAGATTGATAAGCGAGAAAAGTCAGCGACATCTTTCCACAACGTTGGGTTCAGTTGTTATTATTTAAAACGAACCGGCGTCACATGGAAGCTCGGTGATTCGATATCTTTTTTTGTTATTTCTGAAAAGTCATACACTTGAATGTTTACCCTCGGCATATCCGCGATGACACACACGGTCACTCAAATAAAGTCTGGTAAAATATAAAGTTTATGGCTGCACTTCCTGTTATGTATAAATATACAAATATATGTCTCTATTTAATATAAACGTTTATATCTTCTATTTTATGTACATATATATACGTCTACATAATTTATATGTGTTGTAAACAAATATGTGAACGTGCGAGTCCAGGCCATTAATTCGCAACTTTAAGTCCTTAATTTTACACACGGATCCAACTATCTCCAGTAATTTGTCACAGTATGAATAAATTAGTTATTTCGCGCGCTCTCAGTTTAGTTATTAATTTAAATAATTAATACATTTTTGGAATTTATTAGCTTCAATGGTGTAACTTTGTTCTAGAAATTTAATTATGAACATTTTAGACTTTTAGTAGAAAATTTTATCAGATGATTTAAAAAAAAAAAAAAAAGTAATTTTATTAAAAAATTTAAAAGAAATGAACGAATTAAAAAAGTAAAATTAGCGTATAACCATCGCGATAACTTTTTCCACGTAAAGTTTAACGTCTCTGACACAAACCTGAGCCCGCGAGGAGGATCTCATCGCCTATGGAGCTCTTTAGATATTATGCTAATGCTTGGCGTTACGGATAACCCGTAACAATATTCCTCTTGACGACGATTCCGGGGATCCTTCGACGATACTGCCACCTGGTACGTTCTAGTCCCCTCAGTCCTATTCCGCTTTTCGCTGTGGGGGGTACAAGGTAGGTAAAGGACATAATTTGCGTGAGGAAAGTAAAGGCCAAGGGGCGGCAAACGGCGCCAATGGACTCACAAAAGAGACAGCAATCTCTCTGTCTCTTTTAACCCAAAAGATAAAATTTATAAAATAAAATAAAATAAGAAACGTATCTGAGCCGAAAATAAACAACCGGTGAATTTCCCTGGAACCTCCAATCGAATAAAATGCGTACGCTCTACTCACTCAGGGGACTGAGATTCGATCTCTCTTCTACCCTTCTGCTTCTGCTTATACTTTTATTTTTTTTTTTTCTTTAAAGTAAATTTCTCGATTTAAAAAATGGCTCTTATTCTTTTTGAATTTAGAAGATATACTAGATATAAAAAAAAGGAATGAAACCAAACTGTCGGCCAGGATAATATTATGTAAACTTTTGTGTTATAGGCGATTTCGTCAATTTTATCAAAAATGAGGGAAAAATGTCCAGCTTTATTTTTTTTTGCATAAAAAAAAGAAAGAAATTGTGACATATTGTAGCTTAATAAAAAAAATTCGATTTCTTCCTGGAAAAATTGCATTGTATGGTTATATATGAAAATTGACTATATTAGGTTATATACGGACATACCTAGTTTTGTATGACTTGTTAGTTACATATTAAGATATATATGGTCATATAAGACCTGCCAACAGATGGCACATGATCGCTAAATCTTCTCACAAGAGAATTAATTTTCCCGTAATAAGTTACAAAGAAGTTTAGAAAATCCAAAAGTGAACGCCTCATAATCTCATTTTTTATAATAAAATTGATTAAAATAAAATATAAAAAGCAAAATAATAAAAAAACAGAAAACTCTGCTATGGTTTAGTGGCGCGATAATTCTAAGGTGATTTTACAAAATTTTTTGGAAATTTTTACTAAAATATTAAAGACATAATAAAATTAACAAGAACCTTTTGTATAGAGAGTCAAATTTTCTATAAAAACGATCTCTTATGACTTTTATGTATTTTTATCCCAAATTTGAACTTTTTATAATAATTATACTAATTTTTGAAATAGTTACTATTTAAAAAAAAAAATGAACTTTAGGCTTAAATTGATAACAAGAATAAAAATGTCAATTGAATAAAACTGTTCACATTGATATCCGTATCTACGTATGTATGAAATGGTTTGTGGCTTGGTGCGATAAAATTCTGGCGTTAATCAGAATCTTGTTTCCACAAGAGAGACGCTTACTCGCCCGCGGGACTCGCTAACGAGGGGGCCGCCATTGTAACCATTTACACAATTACATACATTTCCGTTTCCCCCGGGGCTTTTTCTTTCCCACTAATACACCCAAATTGTCAACGTTTTACATCAATAACCCCCGCTTTTTAAAAATACACACACTACATCCCATATTATACTATACTACACGAAGGATAACTCTCCCCTATCCGACAATATAATGTAATTTTGTAATATTACATATTTCGAGGGCTTTGTACTTGCATTCATGTAAAAAACGAGCTAATCAATAAATGGATCCTATATTATATTGTGTATTACAATATTATACTAATGTTGGCTAATAATTACAAGTACAATGAATTTCAATACATAAATAATGTTTTATTTCATTAAAAACTAAAAATAACATTAAATTATTAATAAATACTGTTTAAAACATTATAATCGTGATTTTAACAGTTAATTTATGAAATTTATTATTCAAACATTACAATTTAATAATTATACAGAAAAAATAGCATTTCAAACAATAATAAAAGCTTAAGTATAATAATTAATAATTCCAACTTATATTTTTATTATTTAGCACATAAAAGATTATCATTTGATATGCAAAAAAATATCAAGAAAGGTTACTAAATTTCTATAGTTAGAATTTAACATTTAAATATAGCCAATGTCAACATTTACAAGGTGAAATAGTAAATTTAAACCACAACGATAAAAACGAGACTATAATTATTAACTTGGCGCTTTTAACTACTTGAAGCGATAATTTTTAAAGAATGAGAGTCGTTATTTACTATAGCAACCTCTACAAATCACTTTTTTTCAATATTAAATTATAAATGTTGACTTTTATACTTTTTAAAATAATATTCCGTAATATTAAATATTATGCCACCCCGGCAATTCAATGTACTATTTGAAACACTAAAAATAAAGCAGAATCTGAGTGAATTTTACTATTCAGTTTTTTGTATAAAGCGTGAATCAAAGTTGAATTTCAATTCCTAAAAGTTTCCCCCTTTTTCTTGAATATTAACAGCGTTTCCTTCAGTGGAAAAAAAGCGAAATAAAAACCCAAGTGCCATTCTGAGAATCGCCAGTGAGTCAGCCTGTGTTTATCTGTATATGAGTCCTGCGTGCGCTTGCGTGACGGGGTAGTTGAACGCAGCGATGGTGACGTCGAGTTTAGGTCCCGGGGGTGTAGGTGGTTACTCGAAAAGAGGGACAGAGATACTAGATGATGCGAACAGAATAGAATAGAAGGAACGAAATGGAAAGCGGTTCGGCGGTTGAAGGTAGAAGGTAGAAGGGAATGGCATTACACATACAATATTACAATGTACGGGCCAGGAAGGGCGCAGATAAGGTGTGGGAGACACGTCGAGGGCCAAAGTGCGTGTGAGTTCTACTTGCCGGTGGAGTGTGTGTTGGTTAGTGGGATTGTATGTGTGAGGGTGAGATTGACTGGAGCTATATGTGATGTGTGGTTGTGGATGTGGGAGTAAGTGTCGGTGTGTGCACACGTGGTATTGATCGTCCTTTCCTTTCCATTCCATTCCTATCTGAACTCTGTACTATCCTGTGGAGTGCGTTAACGTTAACGTTAACGTTCACGTTACGTTGGCAGGCTCCAGGGGTGCCAACTGAACCACGATTTTCAGTTCAGACTCTATTTTTGTGGTACAAGGGAAATTCTATCAATAAAAATCATATATGTTTTCATAATTGTTCACGTGGTCAGATGTGATCATATGTCTATGATTGCATTCATATTTTCATGTTCATGGGTTCATGTATTACCATATGTGTTCATTTGATCATGTTTGACCATATCGACGGTCTAATTAGCAATTGGTCTAACTCTTAATTTTTTAGAGGGTGATTTTTTAACATTTTGATATAGCAACAGTTCAATTATAAATTATTTGACTGATCCAAGCCAAAATATTATACCTCTATTAGATATTAAATTGTTTTTTAACATGATAATAAATTTTGAACCAATTGTTTTTTCGTACAAATGGAAGATTCTCTAAAATGGAGTTAGATAATTTGCTAATTAGAACGTCGATATACGATAACATGTTTTTACGTGTTAACATATATCTGAATGCAATCATATGTTCATATTTTTACATATATGTTCATTCGTTCCGATGTGACATGCCTTGCAAATTGTATGATTGTATTCTTACACAAAAAAAAAAATCCAAAACTTACATTATAAATAGTAATAAGCGTCGCTTCGTATAAAAAACTAGAAAAATTTCAGTTTGAAATCACACTTTTTTTTATTCAAACTTTGAAGGTTAATTTTCAGAGCTTTCAATATAATATTTACATTTTACAATATAATTCTTACAAAATCTGTAATAATTACAATCTCAAACTATAATTTTTCCAGGTTACCGTATATCTTCATATGATTCAATAATATGTTCATGTGCTTATATATGACCACGAGTGAATCATATGTCTTCACTTTTTCACATGTGATCATGTGTTGACATGATTAAAAATGTATTCATATGTTCACACAATCTATATATTCATATAGATTCATTCATTCTTTCATCTGTGATCATATATAGTCACATAAACGCATTATGTATGCACTAACATAACAAATACGTGTTTATGAGTGATCAAATGTGTTGATCTGTTTGTGTGTAACCATATGTTTATCTATTTATGAATGTGATAGTATCTTCATATATTGACAAATTTTTTCATGTGTTTTCTATGTGATCATTCATCCATAAGCAGTAACATATGACCACAAATGTCCACATATATGTGAGCATATGTGTATAGTAGTTCATATGTGTAAATATGTTGTCATGTGAACAAATGTGTACGGATATATATTATATGTACCTAATATGATATGATATGATATGAGATCTGCATGTATTCTCTCAGTCTCAGTCTCAGAACATATTCGGTATTTAGTATTTGTACTTGTATGAAGCTGAGTACGCGTTATGTATCTGAATTCCACCCCCGGCGCTCAGTATATTGCGTATATGTGGAACAGAACTATAGTTCTGTTCCACATATACGTTATATGAACATTGCCGACTCAAACATAGACATATTCACTAAAAGTCACTACGCTGGATATGAAAATTTTCATTACTCTGTATTACAAGCCCGTTATTTTTGTTTTATTTTATTTATTACACTTTACAGGTATGGTGTAGACATAACAAACTCTTACTAATTGCAATTGTCAAAGTTTCCATGTATCGCTTTAGTTTTTATTTATCAGAGGGTAGTATATTTTTATTTTTTATTCCTGTTCCATTACCATGAGACTGATCATTATAATTGCGATTAAGCTTTACAAAAATGATTGATAAATTTCATTTAAGCCCAGAATTCAATCCAATTGAACAAAAAATAAATGATACTCAATACACTTGTATTGTATTTATGTTAACAATGTAATTTGATACCAGTTGTAATTCGCGTTGTTTTATACTTTTTGATGGTTGTACCACGAAATCTCCCCGGACAAAATCTCCCCGACAAAATCTCCCCACGACAAAATCTCCCCGACATAATCTCCCCAAGACAAAATTTCCCCGACATAATCTCCCAACAACAAAATCTCACTAAGAAAATCTCTCTTAGCTAATTTTAAAAATTTATTATAATTTAAATATTTTATGATTATTTTATTACCTTTGCTTGTGACCGTGTTGCACCCTTTTAACATGGTTTTTGTGTGTATATATTCGACATTAGACCAACACAAACGCGGATAATCGTTTTTGAACAGCTTATG
>CAJNRD030001118.1:2021415-2190708 GCA_905319865.3 Cotesia congregata | reverse complement strand
TTTTTTTTTTTTTTTAATATTTCATAATTAAGTGAGCATTATAAGTCGTGCACTTTTTGATTTTCCAAACTTTTTATTTTTATTATAAATTTTGTATAGTGAGGAGATTTTGTCGCGGGGAGATTTTTTCCGGGGAGATTTTGTCGTGTCACCCTTTTTGATGAATATACCATCGAAATTCAATACATATTTGGGAAACGTTAAATTTTCCACAGCTATACAAAAATGTATTCTAAAATTTGTAATTAAGCTGACTATTGACCGGAATTCCAGTATCGGAGTTTTTATGTCCACGAAAATCATGAAAATTGACGCATTATGTATATTTTTTTTTTTTTTTTCGCACCAGCAATTTATATGAATCGTGAGGAAATTCATGTAGGTTGTGTGTAGTGTGGTGAGCAATTGCTGTGAAAAAAGTACCCTTGCGTGTTCGCCAAAATGAGTCGAAGGGAGTAGAGTGAAAGCGACTTCGGCGTAGTATACTTATAATGTAACATAATATAGCTGCGACATACGAATATAACTTCTTCTATGTACGTGTAATCACATAGTATAGTATATTGTAGTATTATTAAAGAAATAGGGAAAGAAATGACGCAGCACTGCTAGTATATGTGCACAAAATAAAAATGTTCCTGATATCTGTTCTTAAAAATAATATTTACAATTGATAAAATACAAAAATTTTTTGTATATAAAAAAATCTAATAATTTTTTTATGAAAAAAATAAATTAATCTAATTATTCAAAAATTAATTTAAATAATATAAAACTTTCTCTTTTCAATATGAAGTCCAGAAAAAATGTCTGCATTTAGACGTTAGTACTTTTAGTATCGAGTAAATTCATGTATATTACAATACACATACGTATGGAGCTTACTAAAAAATAAAACCGTACATTTATTAATTGCAACGATCCCTTGGGGTGATTCACCTGACTGCAAGTACTTCCTTTGTGCGAGTCTATTTCTCGTGACGAATGAAAATCACATGCACCCTCGGTATTACCGTCTTTTTCCGCACATATACTATCTATCTTTATATTGCTCTCTCTCGTACAAAACGGGCATTGAAACAAACGGATTCGTAGATGGACTGCAGATGTGTTTGGACTGTTAGATTCCTGAATGATCGAACAACTACCGGGCGATTTGCGGGCAGAAATGCACCAAAACGTTTGCCAGCATGTTCATAGTGATAATAATATTATTGTAGATGTATTTGCGGATAAGTTGAGTAGAAAATTCGAGTTTAGTGTCGAACAACTGTATATTAGAGATTACTATCATGATTATGATGATGAGTATGATTATGATCGCACTTGCCATCAAAATCAACATCAGCATCACGTTTTCCTTGTACGTTTCGATTATAGTATTGCGGCTTTTGTGGAAATTAATTTGGCATGTTCGTGCACCTGGAAAACCTTCATTCGTTAACCGAGACCGAGAGCTACAAACCTGACTATTCTATTGTATTTAACAGCAGTTCCTGAGGCTTACCGCTAGAGGGATTTTGTGACTTTGAATTTGACCGCAACATGTCGTGTTATGCATTCGCTTTTCAAAACCTAAGAATTTTTTAATTAAAAATTGAAGCTTAAATATTGAAGATATAGACAATTTTTTTGAGCTACAATTTCAAAACTTCTATAAGCTTACGTCAAAAAAACTCTACTGTTTTTTCTCCATTTTAACAAATTAAACTCCGCCTTTTTTCATTCTACTGTAAATAATACTTTATTAATACCAGCAATGATTAGTTCACTCCAGCAGTGCGTGTGTTAACAATAAAGTCTACTATCGAATTAAATTCGTTTTATTTAGATTTTTTGTTACTTCAAAGAATGAAACCGAGGAAGCGAAAATTTGCTGCAGGCTATTTTGCTGCACGCTACCCTTTGCATGTGAGTATATAGTAAAACACACACACAGACACACTTACACCCTTACGCTCTAACACACACATGAATACATTGATGTTCATTAAATCCCCCGTTTATAAGTCGGCAAGTCTGGGGAAAGCACCTAATGATACAGAGGGCGATTAAAAGGTACTGAGCGCGTCATTTGGCTTCATCCGTCCAAATATTCATAACTTTTCATTCGCAGCTCCTTTTTGCTGGCATTTATCATACGTGTACTCTTTACATACTACACACACATCGTGAATTCCTCATTCCTCATAAACCCACCAGCAATGCGCTCTTTGATCTAATTATAGTCCAGAAACCCCTCAAGATCATCCGCTGCATTGTTTTCCACAAACTTCGATAAACTAACAAGCATTCATTTAAAAAGCTCTTCCTTATAACCATATCATCATCAATTCTTCCAAATTTACCCAATAATCATCAACATTTCCATTCTATTTTACAAGACTAAAAAACTACTTTAATTTCGGGTGAAATTCAATAAAGTTAGAGTATTTCCACCCACACATAAACGCTGCCTCGCTTACTCACACATCTAAGCGAGTAGACTTTTGAATTGGGTTTAAAAACATGGCGAATGCCATTAAGGACTCGAATAACATAGCTTACAATAAAGTCCTCCATAATACTGTCGTAAGTAGGTACTGACACCCGTTTATATTCACACATACACTAAGAAAACATCGTATGGAAGGATAACATGTGTGCGAGCAGCATCACATCACCATCAACATCAACATCAACAGTATCAAGCACAGCAGCCAATACGACCCAAGTATTGCAATAATATCTGTCCAGACTGAGTGGACTGCTTAGATCCACCATATTCCGAGGTCAAGCTTGTCTGCACAATGCTATCTTGCTGTGGATTCAACATTTGCAAATTATTGTTCGTCTTGCAACTACCAAGTGTTTGCTTCTGTTCTAGATCTAAATTTGGTTCTAGTTATAGTTACTGGACCTATTCTGGATGATGATGATGATGATGATGATTTCAAACTTAGCTGTTCAAACCCCTTCAGTGTCTTCAAGATCTAACATGCTCAAGAAGACTTTGGAGAGCAAAATTTGATCACCAAAAAGCTGAATATATCTCTAAAATTTGGTAAAAACTTCACAATTGAAACAACCGTTTAAGAATTAAATGCTTTCTTCATGCAGAATTTCGGCTTTATTAAAATTCAACGTAAAAATTTCGATTTTGTGATGCATAAATGGATGACAGTGATGATTGATGATGATTTTGAAATTCGATCTCAAAAAAACTGAAGGGGTTTGTTCATTCAACATGGTAGAAAGTTCCAAAGAGCGAAATTTGATCACCAAGAAGCTAGATGTGCAGAAACACATATGATGCAAAAGCATGATCTAGAATAAGTGCAGAGAAAAGGATATAAGCTCGGTCTTTATTCCTTTAAAATGCCATTGCTTGACGCTGATGTTCTCTTTTCTGGGTAGGTATAGTGTTTTCGTAGCGTTTAGTGCCATTGTTAGATTCTGGTCGTTGATGTTAGTCTTGGTTATAGTGGCAGAGAGAATACGGAGATGGGTATATTCGCTGATTTTACGCTTAAACTGCTGATACTTTTTCGCTTGATCTGCATAAACGATCTCTGATGTCTGATCTGGATCCCAGATCGGGCTACTGTTGCGACGGATCTATATTGGACACTGTTATAGGAGCATGAAGAATAATTGCGATAGTCGGTTGAATTGTCTTTCTGAAATTGACGTTTAAACTCCAGGCAATAACGATTTCAGTTTAGTTGATAAAAATAGAGCAATAGGATTACACTTTTTAGTTTAAGATTGTTTTACGCGCTATTTCATGAGAAAAAGAAGTGTCTAAATGAGGTATAAATTTGGCTTTATTCAGACATATTTTCTTATTGATATTCGTTAAATCTTCCACGAAAATTCTGCTAATATTTACACTGAATCAAAAATTCCAATCAAAGTGTTCAGACAAGATAATATCGCAGAATTACAGTAATTGGTTATGATAATTATAATTTCAATAGTAAAACGTGCTGATGGAGTAACTGTAATTTTTGAAGCAATTGTGAATGTAATACATGATACTATTTCTGATAATGATAACTATCATGCTTGTGGTTAGTAGCATAGTAATTACTCTTCAAGCAACTGATTTTATCACTGGAATATTTGTTGTGAATATAACAATTATGTGTTGCGCCTACGCTTAGATTTTTTTCTATGATAATATTCCAATTCATCAGAATTCGATAAATAGTATAATAATGAAATAGTTGTTATCGTTATTGTTGTTATCAAGTTGTGAAAAGTTCTATCTTATCTCCCAACACTTTAAAAATTCCAGTTACATTCTTTAAGATCAAGAAATTCTTTGAAGTAATGAACAAAAAATAATTATAATGATAATGGAAACTTCTATTTTACAGAATTATCATTTTTTTTTATCCTCAGTAATTTCAGCCAAAGTTAATTTTTTTTATTTTTATTTTTATTACTATTTACTATGGCCCATAAGTACTAAATAATGTGTTTGTGACATACAACCTATATTAACAGTAATTATTCAAAATATGAATATTCAATGACGACTTTTCCCAGAGGCTTCGCTTCCGCGCTTTTATTAATCACGAAAATTTGCAATATTTACACCAGAGAGCTTGAACGAGTCCATTAAAAATAGATACGCTTGCACGGTAATTTTGAATATCCATTGTCACCAAAGTTAAATAAAATTCACAATACAATTAGTTAAAAAAAAAATAGTACTCTCACGGTTATCCATATTATGTTATACGATGCATAATTATATTAATACAATTTGGGCTTCATTAAATTCTGGAATGGTTTTAAAACGTAGAAGTATTATACTAAGTATATCTTTTTGATTTTTTGAAAATCATTGATTTTCTGAGCGGAAAGTTTATCAGCAGTTATTTGTTATTAATATTAAATTCATATAGACAAGATTACATCATATGAAAATGCATATCATGTATGTGTATGTAGCAGAGCTTTTTAACAAAACAGAACCGACACACGGCGGATTTCTCTCACATACTGTTGTATATTATATGTAGTGTATTCTATCTACTTTCTCTATTCGGTCCTCGTACGCTAAATTAATTATAAGAGCTATCATTTATTTTCATTTCCCTCTATACTAATAAATGTGAACATTCCCTCTGATGTTTTGCTGCTAAAATTTTATACGAACGTATGGGATAACATTAAAAAAAGTAACACTTCATAAAATAATCTATTTTTTTAAAAGTAAGTTTTGAGCTTATTGCTAATGGAATTTCGCTAAATTAAATAACAAACTGCATCTACACGATAATTTTTTTTCATTTAATTACTATTTTCAATTTTAGATAGTCTGTTAATAATTTTAAAGTTAACGTGAGCTTAATTCATTTCATTACGATAAATACAGCCATTAAATTTTTGATTATCGTGAATTATAAATTTAGTATTTAATTTTTAATAGTAAAGAGTTGTAAATAAATTGTAAACAAAATATTGGAGATATAAACAAATCATGAGACTTTTTTTTAAGGAAATTTAATTCTTTATAAAAAAGGTCCTTCTCATTTTTTTTATCTTCTATTCTTTAGTCAAAATTCTGATTTTAAATATCTCGAAATTTTCAAATGTTTTTAAATTAAAAAAAATTCAAAATTCAAAATGCTATCTCCAGAATTGAAGACCCGAAAAAAAATAAAAAAACCTTTTTTCGAAAAAATTGAATTCTCTCCAAAAAAATTTCCTGCCACTTTTTCCACATCTCATCCTTTACCCAGACTTGAAACTTTTCTAAAATTCAACCTCAAAAATTTAGAGCGCGTAAAAAATAGTGTTTTTCTCGATGAGGGTAATTGCTTCAGCAGATAGCTAGATATATACGAATGTATGTAAGAAAGGTTGGTTAAGTTAAGCATATAAGTCTTGTAGCTCGGAAAAGAGTGTTGGAGATAAACAGACGGAGAAAGCCAGGAGAAGAGTAATGGGCCACACTGGTAGAGAAGGTTTTTGCCGAGTTTCGCGAAGATGAAGCCGTCGTGTAATTACTGGGCTCGTTAGGCGAACGAGCTACGGCAACGGCTACGTGAACGTGAATGTGAACGGGAGCTACCAGCCTGCACGCCAGTGTCAGTGGGACTCGTATTTAATTAGTGTTATCGTCGTGCGTACATACCAGAGTCTCTGAGCTTAATTTAAGACCCTCTCCTCTTCTCTTCTCCTATTATATTCCTGTTATTATTATTATTATTATTATTATTATCATTATCATTGTGCTTGTTTGTTATTATTTCAAGCCACTGTCTCTTTCACTCTACACGCAGCGGTACGGGCATTATTTTTATCAACATTTGTAACCCTCGTTGAATTACGCGTGTTGCAATTCAAACGGTCTCGCATTTCATACAATATATTATATACATAAACACAAAGATACCCATACGTTTTTAACCGCTTGCTGGGTATTTTTTAGGTAAATTCCTTTTACAAGATAATAACACCCATACAGATATGTAATTACGCTTACGTAATTGTATCTTCTGACCATAACACGCTAACTTTTATTTTTCAATATTTTTTTCTTTCACTTATTCCCAGCTTCTTTCTGCATTCATTTATTATTTTTAATTTTTTTCTGTCCACATAAATTCATCGAATTTTTTTATTATTTCACACTATGCATCATAAAATTTTATTTTTATTCTAAAATTACAATATGAAAGGTAGACTAAAACCCGCTAAAATTCAATGAAATCACTTTGTTACATATCATACAAATCATTAAATTCAAAGGTGACTATCAAATCCCCGACGTACACATCAAAGAAATCTAATGAGAATTTATCAGCTATTTACTTACATGACATTCTAAATAATTCAATGAAATTTCACAATCTGGAGTCTTAGCTCATAATTTAAAATTTGATTGGCGTTTACAAACAACTAGTCATCCACCAGAATAAGTATCTGCCGTTGGCCGTTATCACCCGTGCCAATTAATCACTGAGTGTTTCAGTCAATTAGTATCAGTAATATCAACTAAACTCACAAAATATTGATTACTAAACTTGTAGAACATGACACATTGTCATTGGATTATTCAAATCACACTTCCAAAACTTAAAATCAAAAACCTATAAAAATAATTGATTGCAAAGCAAAAAAAGCACAAGTCAAATTTTTTTCGGAGCATAAAACTTTTCTTCATCTTAGATATCCGTAAAAATGTCCCAATATGACTTAATATGCCTATATATCATTTTTTGATCAAAAGTTTGGAAAATTTCCAACAGATGGCGCATGATCGCTAAACTTTCTCCCTAGCAGAAAGTTAAGTTTCAGGTATATAGTTTTAAAATAGAAATTTTTTTTTACAATTCTAGAGAGCTTATCTGGCATCAATTTTTGGTTTAAACAACGACTTAATCAATTATTATTTCAATTTAATCCAAATCTTACATCCAAGAACAGCAATATAGTAATTACCAGTAATTATTCTTTATAGCATAAAAAAATATAAGCTCAAAAAAGTTTTCTAGCTTTCTAATTATTGAATACGTTTTTTGTTATTTGTCGTGAGCTTCTCGTTGTATAATTGATGATGCTCTCACACGTCGTTATACATGAGTACATAATGCAAAAGCACGTGCACTGAGCGTATTTGAGTTAGCAGTACTAGTCTATTTACACACATACACACACATATATATATTATTATTCTAGCCTACTGTATTTGTGAGCCGAAACTAACACATGCTATCACTTTGTAGCAATAATGGAGAAGAAAGGTTGAACCTTTTGATCTCCGTGCTCATGCATGACGTCATCGCCGTATGTGTCGCATAATCCTTCCTTTTTTTATTTATTCAACTTTCATCCCATTTAAACAAAACCAAACTCTCCTCATATCAACTCTCTGTCCGTCCAGATCCACATCACATGCTCACATGCTATTGCAGAAGTGGTTGGGGCTTTTTTAGCCCATCGTCTATCCTCCATCGTCTATCGAAATTCCAGGCGGCGTACGGGTCTAATATTCTAATACATAACACAACAGCAGCGGCGCTCACGTTTATAGTTAGTTATTGGGATAGTGTGTTCAATATATATGTGTTGGGAGGGCAGATCCAGCGCGTTCCACTTACTGAGAACCGGTTTAGTTAAACTCTGGTCTGGTAGGAGCCCTATCACCCTATCGGTCCATTTGTTGCCGTTCTCCTCTTCGTAACTGCTTCGCTTCTATTCGTTTACCTTTTTTTACTCACCACTCCAACTCAATACAGTTTCATTAATCATTTTTTAGCTATCCGACAACGACTGTGGATAAATTTCATGTTAGGTAATCATTTATTTCTGGAATTGGCACACCACACTCTAAGTAGTTGACTCTGAGTAGACCGTATTATCGTAAAAGATAAAAAAAAATGCCACAATTCGTATAAATTATCGTTGTTGATTGATAATTCGCTTAGGATGTCAAGTGGAATTATTGCTGATAGATAAATAACTGAAGAAGATATCTATTATATATAAAGTATCTAAAAGAAATATTTTATTGTTGCTAGAATTCCATCTTTTGTCTTCTACTTAAACATTGATTAAAATGTTATCGACTTGTTTCAAAAATGCTAATAATTGCACGACTCATGATGCGAAGCATCAGAGAGTGCTTTATTATCGAAAAATTTTTTTCGACAACTATTTTCATTATTATAGCCTTGTTAGTTCACGGAATCAAGATATTTTGCATACTATTGTCAAGATAATTTAATGGAGATTAATTTGACACTTTCAAAGAATCGATTTAGTGCACTAGAAACGGAAAAAACCATAAAAATAGGTCAAAAAAGCATTATAAGTCATGCACTTTTGGATTTTCCTAACTTTTTTTTAATTTCTGTTATTTTTTATTCTTTTGGAAAAAAGCTGCAAACACTCTTTAGAATAAATTATTACGAAGAATTTGTTCTAGCGTAAGAAAAAAATCAATTCATTAATTTACAATTAATAGTGATAGTCTAAACCCCCCAACAGGTTATGGGCCCAGTCGCAAAACAACCTAGAGTTAAAGCAATTGTATTTAAAACCATTTTAAAGCAAACAAATGTTTTTTTTAAAAATTCCTTGTAGGACAACGTCGATAGATTTTTCGATTTACCAAATTCAAGCTTTACAACACTGTCATTCGATCCACAGTACTTTATTTTCACGTGTACATATGAGCTCATGGTGTAGTTGCTTTATAGCACTAGTGTATTGTGTACAGTTACTGAAATAGCGCGCGTGTATCGTGACACCCACGGTAATCACCGGGATGTCATTCGTTTTTGCGATCTTATCAGCTCGGTTATCAGCCGTGCGATTTATCGTTGCCGGTGTAGTGTTATATACAATGTACCACATACATAAATATAGAGTGTGTGCACATCTACTGGTGCAAAACTAAAGAATTGTTGAAAGAGAGAAAAAAAAACATTAACGCTAACACATCCTTGACATCATTCACATATTCATATAACACGAGTTTCCAGAAAGCTTCACACGCTAATTAATTTATGTTGTTTTATGTTTCAGGTGAGCAACTTCGCAGATCCAGATCTGGCCCTGGGTCCGAAATTGTCGCGGTTAATGTTGAACCATTTGAGTATAATTTATACAATTTATGTAACATTTATATCCACGGTACCTAAACTGGCAGTGCGTCTTAGAAAGTTTTCGACTGGTTAAATTTCCGATGCCCAGTTATCCACGATTCGTTATTCGGTTGCGAACAGTTTCCAGCTAA
Organism: Cotesia congregata; assembly: GCA_905319865.3. Lineage (NCBI taxonomy): Eukaryota > Metazoa > Arthropoda > Insecta > Hymenoptera > Braconidae > Cotesia > Cotesia congregata. The sequence goes on along the minus strand of CAJNRD030001118.1, from coordinate 2,180,969 downwards.
ACGGATGAGTCATTGCGACATATATCTCCTCGCAGCCTCCCTCAGAGCTTCTTTGGATATTTCTTAAAGCTAGACTTAAGAAGACTTATCGCGCGTTACCCGAGGATTACTGTAGCGATCTGAAACTTTTTAGTTGGCTGTTCACTTTTTGCCCCTTTTTCATCACCTTTTTTCCTTTTGCTGCGTTCTATGGCGCCTCGAGAACCGACCAAGTTAAATATCCCAGTAAGTCACCGCATTCATGCTCGTACCTATGTTCAAAATGCTGGAAATTGTTCTGTTCTATAAATATCAGTTACTATATATACTTTGGCCGCATTCTTTTACCGTGAAAACATTTTTCGATATGCTCGATTTACAAAGGTGAATATATATGACCATTTTAGGCTTTTTATGGTAATAAAAAAAAATTATATTTTGTAATTTCACCAAAAATTGACAATATGTTCAATTTTAAACTTGAATAACTTGTAAAGAAGTTAATTTATCGACAAATCATAAGAAACCTTTTTTGTGGACGTTCAATTTCCTACAAAAAATATGTGTCTTACTTTCCGGTACGTTGCTTGTAGGACATAATATAAAATTTCGAAGTTTAAAAACATTTTTTTAATATCAGAAATTTAAATTTTAACAGGATTTTTATTTTGGAATTTTCTGACGGAATTTTAATATCATTTGGAAGAAAAAATTTCTCAATATTTATGTTATGCTCATATATAAATTTTTTACTGGATAGTTTTGAAAATTTCCGACAGGTGGCGCATGATCGCTAAATTTTCTCCCTAGTAGAGAGTTAAGTCCTAGATATTTAGTTTTAAATTAACAAAATTTTTATTAATCACTCTGTAAATCAATTTTGGTCCAGTAAATTTTCTAGATAGTGCATAAAAATGATTAAATATAATGAAAATTCATCATTTTCTCTCATATGAATTCTAATATGACCATAAATTTTTTATATATAAATTTTTTACTGAAGATAGTTTTGAAAATTTCCGACAGGTGGTGCATGATCGCCAAATTTTCTCCCTACTAGAGAGTTTAGTTTAAGGTATTTAGTTTCAAAATAAAAAAACTTTTATTAGTCTTCTTGGAAATCAATTTTAGTCCAGTAAATTTTCTAGATAGTGTATAAAAATGATTAAATATAATGAAAATTCATCATTTTTTCTTATATAAATTCTAATATGACCATAAATGACTAGATTAATCTAAATCAGGTCTAGTATAATAATTGACCGTATTAAAAAATTTAATTACGGATAAAAAATGCTCTTCCTCTGGACCATATCAATATTTTAGCGATATGTAAATAACGGGAGTAAAAAGAAAAAATGTCCGAGTGTTTAGTTGCTAAATAGCATGAGTAGCTCGAGGCTATTGGAGTGACACAGTTTCTAAACAGAAATCAGTTAGCAGACACTGAGACACCGAGTGAAAGCTGGTTGTAGAGGTCGTAGGCCTCTTGTCATACAATGTCTGCGTTTCTTCCTTATGACTCGCTGTTTAATTTATACATTGTTGTCTCACTCATGTATTATACAACATCTATGGAGGCTAAATTAACAACGCTGGCAAATAATTTTATTTTTAACGGGCTGCTTTTTTATAATTCAAAACTTGGGGATCTGAATATTTAACTTCTCCAGACCGTTATTAACACACAACAAATATCAAAGATACAACTGGAGATAAAACTGTTTCAAGTTCCAAGTAACTAAAATGTCATCAGAGGATTGATCGATCGTGTGATAGGATTTAACAAGTAAAAGGATTCGAGGTAACCTAAAGGAACAGCAAAATTAACCAATAAAAAGGCTTCAAGATGTGTGGTATTGTTTATCGACAGGAGCAGAAACGGGAGCAGGAGCAAGAGGTGCAGAAGAGATTGATTTTAAAGCCCTGAAGAAATAAAGGAAGAAATGCCGTTGGGGATGAAATGAAAAAAATAAATAAAAGGTCCGAGTATTAACTTGCTTTCTTCTCTCTTGGTCTGTTTTTATCGGTTTCATTTCATCCCTCTTGCTCTGGAATCGAACAATGAACGGAGTCGATTTACGAGCAAACGGATTAGTGACGACGCAATTCGAAAGAAGTGAGCTTATATCCACGTCACTTAATGCTCTTATGCTTCAACTCGATACATGCTGCCCGTCTACATGACCAGCTACACCATTTACGGCAACATGTGTTACAATAAATATTATATTTTGTTTTATTGAGCTATTTTTCTTCAAACCGTTTAACGAGCTAAATTTATAATACCGTTTTTATCGCCACACGATGCCTTTTTTTTTTAGTTTCACACCCTTTACACATTATGTAATGTGTAATCAACCAGATGCTTTATGATTATCGGCTGCGCAATTTCAAAACACAGTAACTGAAAATTTTAAGATTTTTAAATATTTTTGTTATTAAAAAAATTTCTTTTATAAATTAAAAAAAGTTATAAAAAAATGCAGCAATACTAAAAAAAATCAGTTACAAAAATTTTACAGTTACTGTGTTTTAAAATTGAGCAGCCGTTATGAAGGAAAGACTGATTGAAAATGGAAGATGGTTTTTTTTTTTCCAAAAAATGCGTTTCAAAAAGTTTTATGTAGCATTTTAGAAAAAGTTTTAAGAAGTTTGTATGTTTTGATAATTATTTAGAAAAATAAATATTGTTTTCCTCAAAATAGTTAAACTGGGCCCATAACCTGTTAGGAGATTTAGAGTACCAGTAACTTTTATTATAAATTGATTAAAACTAAGAATAATTTTTTAACACGATTCTAGGCATTTAAATTCTTCAAAATAATATTTTTAGTTCAAAAATTTTCCTCTTCAATTAAGTTAATGTTTTTACCTAGATAAATTTTTTCTATGAGATCCAATAAAATTCGGCATATCAAGCCATATATCTGACTTAATATGACACGATTCCAATATATGAAAATTTTTCTACGTATTGTAACAGTGATAAATATTATACATTATACAATTACATTTTGCACACGAATACTTAATACATATCGCCACATAATATTATGACTAAGGGCAGAAAGTTTATGGAAACCCATTGATAATACTTGACACATTCCAATTGGTAAGTTGTGTAGCCTCTATATCATCTAAAAATACATACATGCTTACATACATATAGGCGGGTGTATAGAATGCATCAGGATTATGATTCTCGGTTATACTCACATGTACCGAGCTATTTATATTCATATATACACCGCACTATAAAGTAATATACCTAAGTTCTAAGAAATACTATACCGTGGAACTATAGCGTAGTGCATACAGTACAGAGTGTTGTATACAACATTATACATTGTCATTAACCCCGCAGATATTGCACAGAGCAGCACCCTGCACCTTCAGAATATACTCTATAACAGGGACAGCAGGTTGTATATGCACTTATTCGATCGGCTCGGAAAAACTTCAAGAAGACGATTTATTTTCGCATTATCAACTCACATCGTACATCCTCATCTTTGAATTTATCTATATAGCTCTGACATTTGCACTTATAACTTTAACGTCTAAAAGTTTGTGTAGTTCATAGTTCACAAACTTTAAGTTCTTATTTTAAATACTGTTCTTTTCTGTGTCAACAATTGATTTCCCATCTACAATCTGTATTTTTGTATTTTAATACTGGAGCCCAATTCTAAATTTAGTGAAAGACGTTTCACTTGCCAATAACCAGTGACATTTTTGATGTTCCAAAAAAATTTTTTGATTTCCTTCAACGCATAAAAATTCTCAATATATATTTAAAAAAGCATAAAATATTCTATACCCCAGAATACATTTATCCAATATCCATAATTTATATAAATCAAGCTTCCGGTGGCGCCCGAAGATGAAATATATCCTCAGGACTCTTCCTTTCTACCTTATATTACATCACAAATCCTGATATGATCCAGATACGCATAAACTTAGAGAGTAGTAGTAGGTGTAGGCGGAAAATAGATTCGCTCAAACCGAATTTATGTCGGACATCTCAGTCTAGTCTCAGATTTATCATCTTGCCTGTCTGATTATGGAACTCGAGTATCAATACAGCTTCTCCAATCGAATGTAAGCTCTGTGCTTTCTACATCTGCCGGCTCACCACCCTCAGAGCTAGTGCATCTCACTGGTATCCTCAATACTCTACTTATACAGCCAGCTACTACTACGATCCTCAATTCTCCATCCTCTATCCTCCACCCCTTTTCCTCTATCTTCCAAGCGGTGTAGGTGATCGAATCTCCGATATGTTCTATCAATCACTCTGCTACTTCCTGACACCTCCCCCTCATTCCTCGCCAACCTTGGAAGCTAGAGTATCATACGTGATCTTGGTTCAATATTATTGACCATCTCTATATGAATGACAATTGCAGCAATCTAATCAAATCGAATCAATCCAATTCGTCCTATCCTAGAAAAGCAGATCCCCTGATTAAAATAACCGGAATTAGTGTGGAAGTTCAATTTTTATTTAACCCAGAGTACATAAATTCAGAAGGAATATAATTTATCTGTATGAAGTAGAGTAGTGCGGTAGCTAAAGCACCAAAAGTAGAAGCAGGAGCTAAATATAAAGCACCAGGAGCAGGAGCAGACTTATACTTAAGAGCGAGGAAAAAGCAACAACAGCTAAATGCACCGTTGGAGCGATAGAGAAAGGGGATATATTCTCAGTTTCAGCTCGGCAGCCATGATTTACGTCCCAGAGGGGTCTCGGGCCACGGTTACAATGGGAGAATAATGAAGGCTCAGACGGGTCCAGCCGCAGGATAGGAGCTGTCCGGTCTCGGGAGGCCCGGCTTAGCAAATTAGAAGGAGAATGGACGAGAACGTGGACACGTAAACGTGGGTTACTTCTCTGTACCTATGTCCTGTATGCAGTCTCCGTCCTGGTGAGCAACATATAGGGCTTCTTTGCTACTCTCTACGATTACCCAGCGGGTGTATGAGATGAAATAGGTTGTAGGTTGTAGGTTCCTGGGGTGGAGGTTCGAGGTTGTGGGTTGTTGGGAAATAGGATGGGGGATGGGAGGAGAAACAAGGGGCTGGGTATTGTGACCGCTCAAAATAACCCCTAGCGAGTGTTGAGTGCTGGGTATGTTGGGCTATTGTGCACGGCAAGTGCTTACTATGCGAGACGCTGGCCCTCCCATTCTACCTTCCTGTGTTTGAGTTGCTTTATTTCGAAGGTACAAGTTTGCAAAGAGAGAAAAAGGCTGGGAATGTTCGGTCTGGATTTCAATGTCTTGATATGGTCAATTATGAAATTGAAACGTATTGAAAATTCTACAAGGATAGATAGGCAATTAAGAAGCACATTTTATCGTAAAGCTTGCATCTTTTCAGTAGAATCAGGATTAAAGTTCTGTGTTAGGATTATACCAAAAGCGCTGAATGCTGTGAGTTATGTTCCGTCGTTTTGTTGCGAAACAATGTTATAGGTGCATACGAAACTTTTGGTGAATGTGACGCAAATTCGGTAAAACGTGATAAGCTTGTACTTGGAAGTTTAAATGCTCGTTTGACTTAGGGTTAGGTGGCGTTTAAACTCTATTTGAATGTACCGGCGTCGCTGGATGAAGTCTGCATGTGAATTACAGAATGTTTACATGATTTAGTGTTGTTGGGTGTGCAATCCGAGAACAAGGCTCGGAGCCGGTGAACTAAGGTGTGCGTGAAGTGCAGTCCAATATTAGTGAGCAAGGACTACTCAGCGAGGAACCAAGACTCCTTTCGAGAAACTGCCTGAAAGATATATGGTAGCGTACAATGTGTCGTAGATGGAGTTTCCATTTTGGTAGGGCCCAGTCAGTTTGATGGCGAAGCTTGGAAGCGTTTACACCCAGCGCCAGCGGTAGGAAGTGTCGTGACTGGAAGTTTACCTAACTGATTTAGCCTCTTTGTCAAATGGAAAAGGCAAATGCCTCTTGTGTGTAACTCTGGCTCTTGTCTCTCTTTATTAAAGTTACCAAGTTGAGTTGGAGGTTGTTTCCCATCGCGAAAGGAGACCAGACTTGGTACTTGGTCTCTATGGAAACCCCAGCTTGGTACTAACACTAACTGGGGAAACGTGAGCCAAGTGTCTCCGGATACGACACGGAAAAATATTAAGAACCAACAAAGTATATATCAACTAGACGTTAATGTACCGAGGGCTTATAGGTCCTACCTAGACTGCTGGTTACTTGGTCCTTCTACCTAGACTGGGCTTTGTTGATCGTGTATAGGAGTCTAAGGGCTAAGGTGGGCTGTAGCCGAAGGGCACGGTCACCCAATTAAGCTGGTAATCCGTAATGGATCTATATCAACCTTAATGGATGCAAGGGAGCTATTTTCGCCGGATTATACCTTGATGTAGATTTAGATTTGGTGGATCTGGATGTATATTCATCATTACATCACCAAGTATACCTTGAACTGGCTGATTCTCGCATTACCATTGCCAATTGGATCTTCATCTCTATCGATTGAAAAAAAACGGCAGACTCGTTATGTTGCGAAAGCAACGACTCGATAAAATAGGCGTTCAAGGAACCGGTGAATGGAACAGCAGCTGTAAGAGCATCAGCCAGTGATCCTTGTCTTTCTTAAGGTGAATATCTTGGACCGTAGGAATTACTCTTATCCTCCCTTTTCTTGTCTCGGGTCTCTTGTCTCTTATCCTGGAATATAGGGGTAAAAAACAGAGGAAACCTTGAATCGCCGTATTCGGAGGAAGAGCAATCGAGCGACTAGTATGCGAGAGCACTCTTGACGAGCGATGCTGGCTGCTGAAAGCGAAGGGGATGGGAACCATTGTATGCCCATTTTCTTCGTCTTACTCTTCAGTCTTGCTTCTGGAGTCTGCTGTCTCTCGGCACTAAAATTCTACCATACAAACCTGATGTGATGACCGTCTGCTGGCTGGTTGTTGAGCGAAACGGAAAAAAATTTCCATCGATTTACTCAATTGAATTGTAAAGCAATTGAGCTTAGACCTTGCCATTACCATTATCGTTATCATTATCATTGCTAGCATCATTGGATAAAGCTTAGATTATGGACTACTTTGTTTAGATAGACGAACACTACTGTGTTCATCATTCATAGGAACTTCCGTGTTGATGGAAGTTTGGATTTAAGATAGATGACTTGTACCACCTGCTAATACTAAGAATCAATAAAGTTCATGCTCAGAGAAATTCTACTTTAGATTACATAGATGAACTGCTGGGTGTATGTTAAACCAGCCACCAGATTGTACCCAACCGACTAAAACTTTAAATTTAACGAAAACTTAGAGTGGATTATGGTGCACGTGCTTCGCGTGCGTGCGCATATTTTACAGACACTTGTTTGTTCAGAATATATGGTGTAGTTATATAATGGAGGAAGGTAGGTGTTAAAACGACGATAGGGTCCAAACCATCATCGCTTAAGTCCTTGATCCTTACTCAACTCTCGTGCGAAAATTTATATATATATTTCAACTGGTCAATGTCATCTTAATGGTTTTGGGATCCATGGAAATGGAATAAATTTATTTTTGATGAAATATTCGTGCTGAGAGAAAGAATGGAGGATTTGTAGATGGGGTGAATATTGGGTGAGGATTTTAGGGTACTAGAAAAATGTAATGGACATTAGAAATAAGTAGGGGAGTTTGGATACAATTGAAACTTTCGATATTAAAATTGGGTTTGCTTATAGGCTATAATTAATCAATCCTATTTTGAACAATGTAACCTTTTGAGGCTGTTGCTAAAAGTTTTTGTCATTTTCAAGCTCAATAAGCATAATAATGTTTCAATTAGTTGATTTTAGATTTATTTGAGGCCAAAAATTTTATAATTTTATAGTATACTAGCTCCGCTGGGTGCTTTATAGAATTGCATTTTTAGATCTAGACTTGAAATTTAATTAGAGGATTGTTTTGACTTGCACAGATTCCCAATTCTATCGAATTGGCATGCACCTTTTATCCATGTAATTATTTTAGTTAATATTCATTGTAACTTTCAATGTGCAATCATTATAATATTCTCGCGTCTTTCTTACAAAAATGAATAATAATTTATAAGAAAAAAAAATTTTTAATGAGCATTGAAAGTTTCAGTTAAAGAAATTGCAGGTCTCATAAGTGAAGAAATCTGCCTAGTATATAAACATAACCAATAGAATTAAAAAATTTATTCTAAACAAATGACAATCGAATAGAATAAATTTAGTTACAATAAAAATGCATTATTTCTAAGTCAAAAAAATTGAATGATGTTAATCTTCTATCAAAAGTAACCAGAAAAAATAAGCAAAAGTTGAAAAACTGCTTAAATTTCGAACAATTCAAAACTTCACAATTTATCGACCGATTTCATTTCACACGGTATGTGTGTGTGAAGTTGTAGTTGTACAAAAATTACTCGAGAGGTATATAGATCTGAAATAAAAGTGAATGTTGGATGAATAGGAAAAAAAAAGAAGAAAAAAAAAAGAAAAGCGTAGAAAAGCATGAAAACTATGAGGAATGCAGTGCCAGTGAATGGGATGAACTCAAAGAGTATTTCCTAATGACTGGCGAAGGGTGTAGATGGGCTGGGGGTTAGAGTTGGGGCTGGAGGACGAGCTGGTAGCAGGGGTAGATATAGAGGGATTGGCAGACGGTCGATATGCCGACATACTAATGACCCGTACGGAGTCGGGGCCAACAGACTGCTGGCTAGACGCAATGGCACCACGCTCTGACGGCCAGTTTTCCCTCAATTATAAATTGAATTACTCGGCTCTACAACTACTCTACTCTACTCTGTTCCACTGTGTTGTACTCTTCTCTTCTCTACTCATCCTTCAGCACGAACTTTCGAAATTGCCACGTGCTCTCTCTGAAAACCCTCCACCCGCTCAAAAACCCAGACATTTTTCATATTTAACAGCGTTATCATTACACTGCAGTTTTGATGATTCATCAGCTGCTCAGATTGACATTGATCAGTTGATATATCAAATAATATACATATACATATACATATTAGTCACTTATATTGCAAAGATGACTGCGCCGGAAGACGGCTTACTCATTCCAAACATTCAATTTTAACTTCCTTACATTTTTTATTTATATTTAATGCTATCGCTAATGACTGATGATGATGATGAGTAATGACTAATTGAGAAATAATTAAATGCCTCGTTAATTTTTAAAAATTCAGTTAACGATATTACACATTTTATTTTAGTAATTGTATGACGGATGACGGATGACGGATGACGGAAGAAAAATGCTGATAAGATACGAGCTATAAAAAGCTTTGTTTATCAGGGCCAAACAAGGCAGTAAAACATTTAATTCACTTTAACGAGTTAACTCATTCTTCAGTATTTATTAAATACCAATTTAACGCTGATAACTGAATTGATAAAAATGATCTCATAAAAACTCAATGGCCTTTTTAAGTGAGGAATTTTTAAACAATTTTTAATTCAAATTATGGATTAAATATTGAAGATATGAAAAAGTTGTAAAAATTCTTTTTTATAGAGAATTTTATTTTCTTCAAAAATGGTTCTTATCAAATTTTCTTTATTCAGCATCTTCTAGACATATTTAGAATTTAAAGTTCATGTAGTTCGTAAGTTATCCAGTAAGTTGTATAACAAATATAAAAAAAAAAAAAAAAAAAATCATCAATTTTAATTCAAAAATTCGGATTTGAGACAAACTGATAAAAATTTGGATCAATTTGTTCATTACTTTCATAGTTATTAAATACTAAGTGTCTTAACGTCAGATGTTCAGATTTGCAAAATTTTTAATAAAATTCACTTTAAAATCACGAATTAAAAATTGAAGATACAGAAAATTCATATAAGACCTCTTTTTGTAGAAAATAAAATTTTTTATAAAAAAGTATTTCATCGTTTTTTTCATTTTTCATCCAAAAAATCAATATAAAAATTTTTCAAATCAAATTACTCGAGTGGTATGAACACTTTAATTTATTAAGTTATCCCTGTTAACCCTATAGGTTGTGGAGTTATGAATATCCATAAGCCGATTGGTCCCCTCTAAGCGAATCCCGGAAGTTGAATCAGGTTTAAAATGGAATTCGAACGTGACACTCGCGGAAATGCGGCAAGTAAATGCCGTTTCATAATTTCCGGTTGGCAGAAAAAACCCGACCCTGATCCGGTTTTCGCATGCTTGAGCTTGACTACGCCAAACACCAGCCAGCCAATCAGCCTTTAGCTCTTACTCTACTTCTGCTAGAATAACTCTAGGTTGTTCTCAATGCGTGAAAACTTCGAAGTAATTTGAAGTAAATGCAATTTCCCGCCGTGACCTTTAATTCAATACCTCACATCAGCATCAATATCTACAAACCCAACATTTACACTAAATTAAGATATTCATTTACATTTACACAAACTAATCCGTCATTAACTCATAAATGATTCTTTATTAATTTTACTTAGTTGTAAGACTAATTATAATTACTCGGCTTCATTTTATTTGATGTACCATCATAATCAGAGTCATAACCAGAGTCGAGATAATACACTACCGTCCGCTTGCGAGATTAAACGCGGCATTTTTAGCTATATCACTCTGCTATTCGTAGAGAAGAACGACGTACATATACGAGAAATTTCAACTTATACACACATACTGTACCATTTGCCCGTATTGTCACGTAGCCCATCTGTCCACCTACAACCTACAAATGTGGTAAACTCCACCAGCTTCCTACTTATTTTAGATCCAAGTAGTGATGCCGAGCTAATTGTAACATCCCGTGTGCTACCACAGTCATCTACTAAACGAACTGCCATCTCTAATACCTGTTATCAACTTAGTTGCTCCTCTATTGATAATAACTCCTGATGAGCAGTCATATGCAAGCCCTAAGATAGTTTTACCGACTTTAAACTCAAACTTTATCTTTTAATATACCTTTCGTCTCACCTCTACTGATGTTTAGATTAAAGTATTCTCAAGAGTTTATAATTGAGCTGCTAATAAACATCTTGTTGGAGATTAATGCTTCAAGATTTAATGCACTACTTCAAAGACTGTTCGGTTTAACTTTAATCAAACCGAGAATCAGTGTTGGTTGAATTTCTGTCAATGCCGGAGTATTTCTTCTATTGATTCTCAATTTTATCTTTTACAATTATTTTCTATACAAATTTTTCCTTCAGAAATTTTCACATTATACCAATATTCGTGATATAACCATTTATAAACGGATCAGAAAAGTTTTTGATAGGTTGAAGGAACAATTCAGAATCTAGATTCGTACTCGAAATTTGAAGGGTTCAAAAATCTAAAACAAGGAAAAGGAATCGAGTTTTGAAAATGAATTGGATTAGCCAAAAATTATGATCTCTATAAATCACACCGAAATAATTTCAATTTCTAAAGCTGATTAATTGCTATTGGGTACTTTTTCAAGGACTGTGACTTATAAATATTAATTTTATAATTACGGGACGAAGTGATTTACGTAGCGCATAAAAGTTGCCACATTACTCACAAGCGCATCCCCATGAGATATCACGAGATCATAAAGGCTTTTTGCTTGCATGATTCTGTCCTAAACCCACCCTCGATCCACAATCCAGACTAAAATTTTCACACCAAAAAGTATAAATCTGGTTGGGAACATTTGTCTGTTTGTCTTATTGGAAATGCTTTTCGCAACCGTTTTATTTTATTATATTATATTTTTTTATTGTTTTTGGTATTGGAATAGAATGAAAGAACAGAATTGTTAACTTAGCTATTTTACCGCAGAATAGTTTGGCAATAAATCTTTTAGGTGGAATCGTTGTTAAGCCCAACAATAAATCCAATCGGATCGATGATACAACCGGTCGGTACTTTACGTATATAACACTTGCCGGTGATTCCTATTCCTGTATTATAACCTCTTCTACATCCTCCATCCTACATTCTACACTTGTCTATGTCGTTACTAAATTCGGTCACATATCTCCTCTTCTTTTATGTATCCAATAGTACAGCTCTGAACATTCTACATATACATTCTACATTCTATTCAACTAGCTTTCTTCTTTTTATTTTTCTTTTTTTATTTTTTTTTGCTACTGTACTTCTTGTCTCCTATCCGGTAGTTTTCCCATCCTAACTAAACCAAAATACGAATTCTCTGGCCACACCAACACTCACGCGTACATCGTTACACTTACCGCAACGAAATCAATACGAGAGCGACAACAAGGACTAAAAGGAGACAAACCTAGTTTGTCGCTCTTCTTATTTCTCCAATCGTATTTTAAAAACTCAAAAATTTTTATTAATTACAACATCCAAGACTTAAATACGAAATATATATAAAAAGTTTGGAAAATCCAAAAGTGCACGACTCATAATGCTCATTTAATAATGAAATATTAAGAAAAAAAAAAAAAAAAAAAAAATGCTTCGCATCATGAGTCGTGCAATATTCTTAAAATAATTTAAAAATAAATTCTTTTCTAATCAACTAAGTTATTTTTTAATTTTATCAATTAAAAAAAAAATCTTTAAGCTCCACTATCAAGAAATATCAATGCTAACCCGTCGATTATTTTTTGTTTCAGGTAAGAATATAACCAATATCACCTTTTACTCTCCACCACATCACCACGATTAAGATACCAAGATATAGACAGTGACTAAGACTCTAATTAAGAAGTAAGTTGATCTGCATCCACCTTTCATTTCTGGTCTGTAGTCTTGTCTGGAAAACAATATCCTGAGTAACGAAGAAACGGATCACGCGTATAAGAAAATAGTTGAGTAAAATGAAGTGAAGTTGAACCCGAAGCTGAAGGAGCTAGAGACTAGAAGCTAGTAAAGCTCGGGAAATTTCTCGTCCAATTTCGCATCCACCGCACAGCTGTTGCTGAAGTCTTAAATCAATTGCTGTCGGCTAAGGTTGCACTCAACTCCATAATTAGTTGGAGGAAGACTTGCCGAATAGTACTCCTGTGCGGCTTCTATTCGTCCTCTTTCGCGTTCGTCTCTTCATCTTCATCTCTATCTCTATCTTCGGCCATCCTTCTCTCTTTTGCGAACTTTTCCCTCCCCCGGAGCTCCAATTTAATATCTTAACACTCGTTTAACAGCGCGTCTCTTGGAAAATTTGTCCTGTTACCATTGGCAAGTGGGAAACTTCACCTGAGCTACTATTAGCTACTCAAAGTTTCTGCATTTACAACTCTTATCCTTGCCGGCGTGTCTAAGCAACTTTCCAGACTCAAATCACCCGAATATATTGCTGTAATCTATTTTTTTATTAAACTTACAATTGGATTTGGTGTTTTCTTATTAGTTGCTCTGATAAATGAACTATTTGTATTTTATATATGCTTGTTTAACACATGTTGGTAATTTTATAAAAAACTTTAGAGCTCAATTTACACCTAGAGTCGTTTAAAATAGTTCTTAAACATATAAGTCGATTTTTTCAGCAAATCCAAACCAAGAAAATTATTTTTATGCCAACCTTGATCATTATTCTTGAATCAACTAGTTTTTTTCAGCGTATTGGTACTCTTATCTACATTGTACGGAGGCTATTTTTACCAGAAATGAACCGGGTCAGCGTTCAGATAGCTCGACTCGTTGATGTAAGAGCAGAGAGGAATAATTTAAATTTGCGAAAATACTTAACCCAGTAGAGTGAATAAACGGAAAGAGTAAAACGTTAAACGGAACAGAGCTCTTGTTGTTATTTAAACTCCTGGCACTATCTTAATCAAGCCAATTAGCGTCTTCTTATCAGGACTACTCTGTCCAAGAGATTCAAAATGACAAGACGTAAGACCCCGAGATCTAAGACGTAAACAGTTTAAAGAAAATAACTTTTAAAAAGAAAAGTTTAAATAAAACTACAAACTTTATTTATTTGTAAATATAATTAAGCTTAACACTCAGCAGTTTCAAAACGAATAGCGAAGACGTCTTGATCATTTTGTTCGACGTTCATTTCCACTTGATAAATGTAATTAGTCTTCGTCAGTGAACGCTAAATCAGTTTCCAAGTTTCGTATCGGCTTTGCTTCTATCCAGTGTGTGCCGCACAGAGTTTTTCGAGAATTAAACCCAACCATCGTCTGTGTCTGCGTCTATGCTTTGCGCTATAGATTTTTAGAAGCACATAGGATCAGATTATACATATTATATCGGTTTAGTTCGTCAAGAGTATTCGCTGGTGCTCCAGGAGCACTATCACCCCAGCCGAGAATCTGGTGGATCGTTTTCAATGCAATTAATATTGGTCACCAGTACACGTTAAATCATGATTATATTTCCCACGAGTAGCATGTGCGGAGCCAACTTTAGTCCTATCGAACCCGGGTCATCGATCATGCCCCAGTTAGCCATTTCCTCATCAAATCACGAGTTTAAAACCTAAAATAAGGCAAGAGCGAATCAACACAATCATGATTGTCATTTGAATTGTTTATCGTACTTAATATCGAGATAACGTTGTTGATTCAGTCGATCAAACATCAATTATTGCCTTGATACTCTTACCTCACGGAAATTCCCCTCATCTTGACCCAGTCGTCACACTGCTGATGTAAACATTGGTGATGTCATCACCCGAGAATTCCATTTCAGTAAACTTTTGGCCGCTTGGCCTTTCTAAATCCGAGCTGTTGCCGTAACCAGAGAAACCAACTCACGCTGGATGACGTCATTTATGTGAAACAACACGGTCTATTGATTATTTCGAGTGTGAAATTAAACAGTCAAACGTCACAATTTATTTAAAACCTCTAAAATCGATCTGATATGAATTTCTGTTTTTATTTTAATCCATATTTTATTCGTATCCTTTGTCTCTAGCTTTTCTTTAGCTTTATTCTCGTCACCTTCGAATACTTGATCCTTATATTTGTCCGCGTCCCAGAGGGATTGACCCCTTTGGTTGCATCACAAAACACCTGTACCAATCGATTAATCGATCCTATCTCTGATTCCCAAAGCGTCAAACGTCACCCCCGGAGATTTTCGCTTCTGAACTTTATCAAATGGTTACTTGTTTTTTGAACAGAATTTAACAGAAACGGAATTATCTATAAACACATTAATTTTTCTCTATATCAGCGGACAAATCTATTCTGAATGTCTTCTGGATAAAATTACACTAGGCCAGTTGAAATTTAGAAACTTATTTTAGATTTTCTGCACGACTTATAATGCAGCTCTTTTTATTGTTATATTTTTCTAAATTTATGGACATCATCAAACAAATAATTGCATTTTTTTAAGTCGTTGGTTCTTTTTGGAGTATAATTTATATCAAATAATTGACAATAATCTCTTCCACTTAACTTTATAAATCAGCCATATAATATAATTTTATTAAAAATTCAATTTGCAGTTCAATTATAAGTCGTGTATTTTAGGATTTTCGAAATTTCTTCTATTCTATAATATTATTATAGCTTATAGCGTACAACATAACCCTTCATTACAAATCCAGGAATGTAACGAGGCAGGATATCTAATAAGGTCTTTGCGATCGAACATCGAATGGTGGTTATACTGCACCGAACCCGGTGAGTAGAGAACAAACGGTACAGGGAGGTCTCGATAAACGAAATTTATCACGAGCCGAGCCAAAGCCCGTACGTGACTATCTAAGCCAGACCGGATAATTTACCTCAAGCGATATCTCCGGGGCATAATTCGAAGAGATATTTTCGACGGGAGAATAGGGCAGGAGACACCCACACACTCACATCCTATCTAATACTGCCAATATATTGTCTAGGTGGTGTTGTGATTTTCTCATTTGCTTCCACATAGATGTTTGTGCCATTCTCCAATTATACATGAAACTTTGCTCGGTTCTGTTCCGCCAAACGCAAATCAGTCATACATATCCTAGCAAATCACCACACATTTTCTAGACCATAAACGCAGTATCGAACTTATACGAGCTAACAGCTCTTGATAAGATACCTCATTTGATATGTTGCGTACAACCATTTAGATATATATTATATCAAGAGTGCTCTGCCTTTCTGCTGATCATGCCTCTGATAATATTCATCCTCTTATATACAAGACATCACTCGATTGCACTCACACTTCTATTCAATGTTTAATTGCTACACCATTTCGTCACACATTTAATACCTTACTGATACTCTTAGTATCTCAGATATTTTGTTCTATATCTACAACCAATTAGAGACAACCAACCACCAACACACATCATTTACTGAGCGATTACATCGTTAACTTGGAAACTGGGGCACTATTATCAGTATCGATAGTTGTCACTAAAAATAAATTTTTTTATTTATTTATTTCCCCTACAAAAATTCACGATATATAAGGGGTTATATCCATTTGTAATTTTTAACGTTCTGATTAGCAAATTGTCTAACTCCATTTTAGAGAATCTTCTATTTGTACGAAAAAAACAAGTAGTTCAAAATTTATTATCATTTTAAAAAAACATTTAATATCATTAATATCTAATAGAGATGTAATATTTGTTTTAGATAAAATATCAAAAAAAGGCTGAGCATTGTTTCAGCCTTTTTTTGATGATTTTAAAATTGTGATATCTTCTGAACATATTGTTAAATTTTGAGTTTCAAAACGTGAAGATTAGATAAAAAATTGATTTTCTGAATTAATATTGTCATCAATTTCCAAAGCTGGAAATCAGAAATCTCAGTAAACGAATTAGAACCCTTATTGTCCACTATTTGCTATTAAATAAACAAAATCAAATAGATCTAATATTTAATCGGTAATGTAAATACTTGAACAGACTATTTTGATCGACCATTATTAGTGATTCTGATTGCCAACGATATCAGCAGACATAGGCATTAAAAGTAAGAGTCTGACGCACCAAAGCAGTCTTATGTTATCTCTCACTAATATATCTAGCATAAGTATGTGTCTGTATGTGTACTGAAGAATAACATGTGTAACATAAAAAGTAGGCTAAGTGCCCGTCATGGTGTCTGGATGGTTATAACATAGGGTGACTTTGAGTGCACCGCAAGAGAATGGGATATCAAGTGACAGATAGCGTTAGCTTTTCCCTCTTGTATTTGCTTGGATGCCTATCCACACAACCACATACGTTCCCAATATAACTCCAGTGAGGTGCGTGTAGAGGTTATCACTATTCCCAGCTAGCCTGAGAAGAATAGATTCTCTTCTACTTCAACACATCAAATATATGTATGAGGTAGACGGAAATAAAGGGATAGAGGGTTCATATTCTACTACATCTTCGGTTTATATCTTTTGCTACGGTTTACTGTGCTCAAGAAAGGCAGCAAGAGGCTAAGGTAACAGGGTCAGGTTCCCACCGGCCAGCAATGTTGCCACGTCCTGAAAATATCAAAACTCCCCTACCTTTATTTCATAACAAATTCCCCTTCGTTCGTTCACAATTTAAGATACCTGTTCTCAATCTTCGGCCCGATCACCCAGGTTTCAACTTGTATTAGGCAGTTTTGTTTCTTTTTGACATATAGAAAGAACAATGTTGCCAGGTATTGAAGAATAATCTCAAGTACCTGCTTAGTGTGACCGGATGTGTTAGAAGCATTCAAGATAAATTATGTATTAACTGCAATAAAGTCCAAGAACACCTTGGTCTTATTTAAAAATTTTTTTTATATTAATAGAATAAATATTTTTATCAAGTAATCCATTCGTAATAATATAAAATGAATAAATAAATAGTATTGAAAAATATTAAGTAAGAAAATAAAATTTTCATCAGAAAATAATTTATTATAAAACCAATCTGGAAGAAATTTTCATTGAAATGCAAATATTCCATACAGTTCTTGATAAATATAAGTATGAAGTGATATGACTAAAAATAGTATTAACTGGATGTATTTGAAAGCATTAGTAAGATATATGGGTAAAACGGGTGTAGGGTTCTCTTATTTCAGGTGAGCACCTGCGGCTTCAGTAATATTTACCATGAGTCAGACTCGTGGGGCACTAAAAAAAAAATACAATAGCGCACCTGATACTGGTATTGAATGAAACCACTCGTCATATTATATTAATACAAGTTACAAGGCATAAGAAGCTAAGCTAAAACACTTATTTTTAATAACAGCGGTAAGAAACCACATGCCAAGGCAACAACTCTCACTTTAACGGTGCAGTCTATTGACTCGCATCGGATAATTAGTTTAACAACTTAGCATCAAAATTGCTAGAGCAGGCATCCCTTGGGAATGCCTGAAAACTTTGTGCCATCATTTGTGCATAGAAGATTGATAATGATAGAAGGGTTTTTGTTTGTTATGGCTTATTGCTTATATATTAAGGATACCCCCCGATAAGCGGTTCAATTTCAAAGAGTCTTAGGCACTCGCCTGTCTAATATAATAAACAACCTGCAGTAGGGATTCTAAATACCCGGAACCCAAAAGAATTTCTTAGCAGGTATAAATATACTTGACTTAAGCCAAAGCGTTTTCAGTGAAATCATTGAAATTTTAATAGCATAAAAGGCAGAAAAGATTTAGTCATGGAATGACAATAGTTAAAAATGAAAACAAAGGAGTGTAATAGTACGTCTGATTGTATAGTGACTATATTTCATTATTTCTCGTCACCTGTAAGCTTGACTGGTTTGTATATAGCAGCAGAACCAGCGTCAGGGAGAGAGAAATCGTGAATGAGTCGGTCATTGACTTTACTCGTCTGTTGTAAGAGCAGTCGCGTACTCTGGCTGCACCGTACTGTGTACTTTGTACGCTGGATAGAGCGAAGGGGAATTGTATGGAAGAGTTTGTGCCTTCTTCAGCATTGAATTTCTCAGCTGGATATGCACGTATACATGTATAAGTATGAATATGGAGGTCCCTGTGATACTGCCACGATACTGTGAGTGGAGAGTGCGGTTAACTGAGTCTTTTTTGTCCTTGTAGCTTGGCAAACCTGACTCCTCTTCCAGTGTTATGTGTGGCATAATGCCTCTTCGCGCGTACCGTTTCACGTTCCACCATTGTAAGGGCTCCCCTCGCTTCCTCGGCACACTTACCCATTGTCGAAGGAGCTCCCTTCTTCCTTTCCCTTCCGTGTACAATACACGCCTAAATCTTTTAAGTGTGCTATGGAATCCCCAGTGACGCAGTTGCGAACCTAAACCGAGTCCAGAAGCACCAACACCAGCACCAGCACCAGCACCAGCACCAGCATCCAGGAATAGAAACACTACCAACTACAACAACCAGAGAAAACTCTGCGTATATCCAATAGATCAAGTACTCACGCGTGCACACACATTGATGGTGCTCTTATCTCTCTAGCAGCACGTCGCCACATGTAAGCTTCATTGTCGTGACTCAGTCTTTTGCTGACGGGATTTTGACTCGCTTCTGTTTAAAAAGTTCTATTGTGTGCTATTCGATGCTACGAATCGCAGGAAATCTCGGTTTAATTATTCAGTCTGCGAAGGGGGAGTTTCAAAAAATGCTTCTAGTTAGTTTCAGAAAGCTTGGGATGTTTTGAGTGACCTATTTCCCTTAATTGGTACAAACATTTGTTACCACTAAAGTCTGGTAATATACCACACATTTATCACGAAGGCATACAATAATGGTGATGATGCTTTATGCTTGCGAATAACTTATTTGGATGTCACTTTAAATATTCAAAGGGAGCTATTCATTCTGGACAATATGCTCGTGCTTGAATTTCTGCGGCTATGTTACTATTGCTATAGCGAATGTAATATACTGACCCAGGCCAGACAATAAAAGGTCCTGTTGAATGCCCGATGGGATCTGTTAAATATTACGTGTGTCCCTAGCCTTGATCCATGTGCGGGTACTTTCAGAAATTGATAATTCCCTCATAAACTGACCCGTTCATAAACATCAATCTATTGTGTACTTTTATTGATTGCAAAGAGTCGACAGAATAGAAGGAGACGCTGAAAGGGAAGCAAAAATGATACGGAGGGTGTGAAATAAAAATCCATGTGAGTAGAAAGGTAAGGTGAAGAGGCGCACAATTCGTAATATGGAAATGCTTTGTGCCGAGGACGTCAAACGGTCCAAGAGACAAGATTTCACGGTCCCGCATCTCGCGTTTCCGGAACTGTGACTCAGATTTTTGAACCGGTAAAGGGGGAATAGAAGAAGAGAGAAAACTTGGTAAAATTTCTTTATAAAAGTTGTGAGCTCTCGTCTCAGCATCTTCACCTATTCTCCACTTTCCAGTATATTTATATTTAACTTTTTAGTCTTTTCTCGCTCTAGACCGCCGCTGAGATATTTTCAATACCAAATCGAAGAGCTCTCTCGAACCTGCTGGTAGATATATCTATGGGCTGTACTGAGTATTGCAAGAAGTGAATCGAAACAGGAAGACGAAGATTCTACTTGAAGAAACGCAAATCTCAAGCATCCGACTTTACGTGAAAAATATTTCGATAAAAATTTGTTTCTATTCTTATCTTCCATTCCTTCTTCTTCTTTCTCACTTTTTCCGCTATTCCCTTTACTCACAGCACATCGAATAATTCATAAACTTTCAGCGAATCTCCGCATCACGTTTCGTCGAGCATTGATTTCCAGTTAAATTTCATCCAGCACCCACTTATGTTATTTTATTAAACCCATCGCTGAGAACTTTTTTTTTCAAGCTTAGTATGAGTAGTACATGTCTTAAGCCTAAGCTGAATGAAAGGCAAAACCGTGCTTTGGAAATCAATACTACTTCCACTTCCCCTAATTACACTATACATAACTAGCTTATAAATTTTCGAGAAATGATTGTCCTTCAACTCTCCCCTCCCGTCAATTGACTGGTTGTCTATTCATGAATTGAAGGGGCGCCATCGCTCACTGAAACTGCATTTTCTGGTTGGTATGCTACTGCTACTAAATATAAACAGCCGGGCAAGCACGATGGTGATTCATCAACGCATTTTATCTCCTTTCTCCTTCTGACTTACTGATCAGATCACCAAGACCGGTGCAGTTGCGTTATGAGATTAATGAACAAACAGTTCTCTTGTCGAAGGGAAGGAGCGGATGAACCTAACATGGTTGAGGCTGATAGATGCATAATGCAACAACCAAGAAGCAAACTCCATAGGACTTACAATCAGAATTAATCATTGCACTATGCAATAAACCATAAGTCAAAACATCACAGAACATACCTTGAGTTGAAAGTTTGCTGGTTCTTTTCCGACAATTAAACTCAGACTAATTCAAACAATATAACTTGATAAAAACCTCCAACTCTAATTTGCAAAGTGAGCCCTAATGGCGAGTTATGATGATTATCTTATTCAGAAAAAATTTTTTAATTATCATAAAAAAGGCTCGAGTTATTTTTAGTAGCATTAATTTAAGATATCCCTGGTACTACGAGAGTTTCTGGACTTTGTTATCGCCAGACAGGAGTGAGGTTGGGTCACTAGACGCAGACACGGACACAGACAAGAAGATTGAGATGGAGAGTATAAAGGATGGAGGAAAGCGAGTGATCAATAAAGGAGAAGGGTTTTAGAACAACCGAAAGTTCTCCGTCGAACAGTGAAGCTATTGTTCTGTGGTTTGAATCTCTCGGGCATGAGGTTAAAACCACAAGGCACACCATGTTATATAGAGGATCGTGAGCTCGTCTCAAATCCTTTCCCTTTTGCTCTTTGCTCTTTATTCTGTATAATTGTATCCCTAGCACTTGCCCATCGCGTGCAGACGCCAGAAAATTGTATTGTAGTGAAGAAGAGGTTGGTGAATCCAAATTATGCATCGTGCTTTGACCACTTTTGTGATGGAAATTACCAAGTGTAGAGAACGTATGTTTCCTAATAGTTACACATACTCATTGGATAGGACGTACTTCTGTGTAATCGATGATGTGATGTGACGATAAGGATGAGGATGATAGTGATGACATACGCTGTGTATCACTTCGATTACCACTTGCACGCGTCGTTGACGTCCAGAGTCTTGTTGATATTCTCTGTATTGAAGTCGTATCGCTTACACTGTCCGACATCGAACATCCAACAAGTAGCAAGGATGTGTCTACAGTCTGGATTCTACACGGACACATGTGGACATATAAGTTGTCTGTATAACGGACTGGCCGGTAGATGCAACAGCGTTGGAGTTTGTCGAATGTAGTTGGAGATTGGCGTGAACGATCAACTCGACAGAGGCGGCTAACACAATTGTCCGGACTAAATCCTCCCGGTAATTCAATGCCCACTCGCGCTTCCACGAGTTTATAACAGCGTAAGCGTCGCCTCGTTTCTGTCTGCAGTCTCTAGTCTACTTCAGTAGTCAGTAGTCTGTGTGCACGTGTGCGAAAGCGATTCATTGTCGCTTTGACAAAGAGGATATAAAGAGGATGATCGAGAGTGAGAGTGAGAGCAAGAAGGATACCATTCACCAGGCAGATAGATAGACAGATAGAAACGTTAATGGCGGGACAAACCGACACTGGTAGTTCCACTGATCGGTCCTCTGATCGATTGTAGAGTCGTTGAACGTTTCGAATAGGAAATCGCGGAATTAATATTCCCAAGGGCGAACAAGAGCCAGAAATCTCCGAGTCCACGATTTACCCGGGGCTAATTTCCCCGAGGAAATTCGCAAAACCGAATCGATATAACGAGCCACGCCTACCCAACCAAACAGTTGATGATTCAAATCAAGACAAGACAAGATAATTACCTTGGATTTCTTATATCACTTTCGTTGTGATATTTCATACGTTTTCACGTCAATTATCAATAAAGGTATTTAATGTTGCTGATCACCAAATAATGTATGGGCCAGGTTGGAGTATACCTCGTGCTGTTTAAGGTCGAAATTGAGCATGAGGTATGGTTGTAATTCTGGAGCTACCAAGAATGGCTCGCTCGACGGGGCACCTGTTGGCTTCGTTCTCTCGTGTTTCATTCCGTCCCTTTTATTCCTTTCGGCATGATTCTAAATCTTATGCTCTAGGATAAGGTGACTAGACTTGATTTTCTTGATGTTCGTCAGAGAATTTTTTACCTTAAGCGAGCATAATGTATACGTTTAAGCCAAAAAGAGTGCCAAGTTTTTTTTTATTATTTAAAACTTTAAATTTAAATTATGGGTTAAGTACTAGTGTAAAAAAATGATAAAATTATTTTGTATAGAACCCTTTGGTCAATATTTTGAAAACAAAAATTCAGTGCAATTGAAAACAATATAAACACCATCTACATACATGAATGTAAAGCAAAATGAGTTTGCATTTAAACTGTTATAATTAAAAAATAATATGCCAAAAACAAAATATACAAACGACGTTTGATTAATTAGTTAGTTTAATATTAAAAATTCAAATTCTCATCCCATAAAGTTATTCTCACCTCTGGACAACGGGGCTACTGCGTTAATGTTGTGTATGTCGTCCAGCCGCGGCAGAATTACCGGAATTAATTGCACAAGCTAAAACAACAACGAGCGTACCATCGTACCAGCTTACAAACTTCTGTTCTGGTGAATATGAAACGGTACAAAATATTTGACAGCAGACAGACCGGCAGCACTTCCAGAGAGTCCAGGTCACGGTACACCGTATACCCGACCCGACCCGGGTGGATAAGGGGGACATCCAGAAAGTGTGTACTCGGTGTTCGGTGTTGACGTACGAGTGCTACAAACTAAAACTAAATTACAATATCTCACTTCAATGTCCCACGCAAAAGTTGTATAATAAATAGGAATACGTATCCGAGTACGCGAGTAGCTCAACTAAAAATTCATAGCTTCTAGCTCCTAGACTACACTGCCAGACTAGCGCTAACAAATTACGAATTTAAATATTTATTATTATTTTTATGATTGTTTTATTGCATCTGGAGTTGTAGATGCAACTACAAGCTAAAGGATACCAATTGAAATAAAATCGGATTTATTATGTTTTTTGTTCTTTATCGAGTAGGCAAATAAAAAAAAAAAAGGTTTTCAAGCACCCGTCAGACAGAGGAGAGTAGAAGGACGCGTGGAAGAGACGTTACCGGGCCCCTACCACCGAATTTGAATTTCTAATTGAACTAGGAAGTGAAAGAGACCGGGAACCACCCAAATTGAGAGGTAGAAAAAGATAGAAATCCAATTACTCGCGCATTCCCCCTTTCAACGGAGGAACACCAGACTAGAGTAGAGCGATCGAGAGCTTTTACAGGAAATTCCAGTTACTATTGATAAAGGAACGAGACGAGAAGGAGAATATATATATATATATCCGAAATCAACGGCGCTCCTTCTCTTCTAGTCTGTAGAAGAGTTTATCATTCGTTTTGGCACCCATTTTCAAAATTATCAACGCTAGAGATCATTTATTATAACAGTGTCCTACAGATGGAGCCACCATGCAAAGCAAACTTTTCTGTTCTAATAGTATGCTTGGGAACCGGTACCAAAATTTTTATACCTGCTCAAATAATTTATTACCGTTAATTATCCTTTGAATATTTTTGAACAGGAGGATTGGATTATGTAACTATGAAATACAAAAAAAAAGGTCAGGAGTTTCTAATCCTTGTGCGTGTAACACTTTAGAGGTATTCTATGGGGATTTTTGAATTATTTAAAGATTTAATAATGACCATTCTATTGTAGTTGATTTGTATACTGTAGGACCTCTCATGCAAAATTTGGTCGCTTTGTATGTATACCTGCCTGCGGTCTAAGGATTCATTTTGGTTTTTATGACTCCAGGTATTTTTTTTTTCCTTTCTAGAGAGATACTGTAAATATCAAACAGCCTCAATAACATTTAATGAAATGTATAGTAAAAAGTATTATTTAAAATTTAAATATTAGACGTTTTTACAGAGTTTTATTTTGACTTGTAAATTTTTTATTTTTTATTTACATGGAAAAAAACTCAAGTGTCATGATTGTCAAGTCAATGGCTCAATTAACTTGATCTCGATGACACTTAATTCACACACGAGGGCATTCAGGCATAAAAGAATCCAGGAGACAGAATGCGTCAGGATAATTGGTCCTTGGTCCGACGTACTCTCGAATATACTACTCTATAAATATAATTCCTATTTTTAAAAATTATTCATTTTTAATGCGACAAGTTTAAAGAAAAATTTATTATTAGTGTAGGATTATAAACTACATATAAGACAACACTTTTGGTGATAGTAGGCATTTAAATATATTTTTTTTTACTTTTAATAATCGTTATTATTAAAAAAAAAAAAGTCAATTTATGTGAAACATATTTGAATACTAATGAATTAGCAGATATTATCAGTAATTAAAAAAGAGTATGGTTCTCTAATTGGGTAGTGGAGTCTCGACAAGCTCAATCCCCAATATGTAATGTAAAATATTCTCCAGCCGTCGAGTCGCATCAATCAGCCTTGCGCCGAGCAGAGGAATTTTACATAATTGATTACGTCGCGTTGTCTGTTGATATCGGCAAACGAGAATGAACGATCGATTACGCGAGGCGAGAAAATTATAACGGTCTACTCTCGTCTGCACACAAATAACATACCTCACACTCAAATACACACACAGACTATACATCAGCCAGCAGCATTACAGCGAAACAAGATAAATAATAAAAAGCCAATAAAAAAGTTGAAAAATAAAACAACTTCATGCACACTCTTTACCCAGCAAATTATGTAATGAAATTAATCATTAAAATTACTGTCGGCCTTGGATCGAATTAACGGTGATAAAAATTACAAAGAACTAACCGCGCAAGAGTAAAAGGTTATTAGTTATTATTATTATATTATGTATCGGAATTGGCGACGCATAATACTCAGTATGTATTGAAGAATAAAGTGCTGATATATTTTAGCTCAATAACAAAATAACTGAAAGGCTAGCGCGCATATGTAAGAGATAATAACACGAAAATACCAATAAACATCTGGGTTTATTATTGATATTATTATTAGTAGAACAATTTTAATACATAAAAAGTCAACAGTTGTTCTGCTTGCTATTCAATAAATGAAACTGCAAGTGTTCCGTTCAGTTTATGTAACGCAGTACATAATAGACGGCAAACGATCCTAAGTCTAGAAGCACCATCATCGTCGTTATGTCATCGCACCTGTTATAGTGCTCATGGAGAATCGAGATAACGTTAACTACTTCCATGATGACTGAACAGGAAATCTACGATATAGTTCTCATAATTAATTATTTATCTAATTCTTCAATTATACTGGATATAAATTGAATTATTTCAATACTAAAATATTAACGCTTCAATTAATTATCCTTGTTTTTTGCAACTAAATTATTTTTTGATACTCTAAATAAAACAAATCAGATGTCTATTTTTAAAACACAGTAACTGCAAAATTTTTATACCTAATTTTTTTTAATCTTACCGCATTTTTTATAACTTTTAGTCTTTAATTTCGAATATTTTTCTTTAAAATATTTGAAATTCAAATATTGCACGACTCATAATGCGAAGCATCAGAGAATGCTTTACGATCGAAAAATTTTTTTCGACAACTATTTTCATTATTATAGTCTTGTTAGTTCACGGAATCAAGATATTTTGCATACTATTGTCAAGATAATTTAATGGAGATTAATTTGACACTTTTCAAAAATTGATTCAGTGCACTAGAAACGGAAAAGAACATCAAAATAGGTTGAAAAATTTTCCTGTTCGTCATGTATAAAACTCTGAAAACACTATTACTTGCGAAAAAATGCATCAATTAAGTTAAATTTTTTTTTTAATTCTTTAGGAGAATTGTAGGTCACTGAATGCGAATGGTTAGGTAATTCAGTGTTATTCATGTACAATTAACAAAATAAAAAAGCTAGAAGACTGTATATCTATATATATCCATGTAAAATTTACAGGGATGGTGATATGTCTATACATATTATGTACATTTATTCCACCAGGGGCGCTGTGCATTACCTTCTTAGAACAGCTGTTTTTTCGGCAACTAATTTTGAACGACTTGTTTTTTTTTTATTTTTTTTTTCAATATTTCACAATTAAATGAGCATTATCATGCAATTTTGGATTATCCAAACTTTTTTTCTATTCATAAATCAAATTTTTCATCAATTTGGCAGGCAAACATTTCTTTTAATAAGAAAAATTTTAAAATGTTAGTTACTGTATTTTGAAATTGGGCAGCCGAAGTCACGAAGTAAATTTTAGCGCATCACTCTGGGCAAAAAGGAAGCTGGAGCGTGTGTGCGGAGAATGTATTAATAAACTGCTTATATTACCTACATAGTAGAGTGGTTTGAATGGATTTGATTGTCGTGATGAAATGGTTATTTTACTCGGGTAACTGAACCACCTAATGGGCCGCGGAGATCAGGATGCTGGCATGTAGGTGGAGGTGTAGTAAGCCCATCGCGTCGAGAGGATGCTCCTGATAAAATTTACGACTCTGAACTACCGATGAACACACACATGCGTTGATGTGTGTGTGTGTGTGTGTGTGTGTGTGTTCATATGCGCCACGAGTATGAACTATGAGCGTGTCCCCGCAGGAATATGAGCCCCGGCCACGAAATTCGCAAGTGTGGCATTTTAATGCAGCTCTACGTAGCTTCCACGGCTTGTTAATTACGCATACGCGACCCAATGAGAACGACGGGCACATGTGTGTGTGTGAGTTAACTAAAACCGAGGTGTGCATGTGAATTTACGTTAAGCGCACTCGCAAACATACATGTTCACACACTCTTACACATTGTGAAATTAACATACTACCGAGAACGTGATTATAGATCCTGTATATTTAATATTTACATTTGTTTTTAATTATAATAAATATTTGCTTGGATTACTTTTAAATCACACGCGTCTATTATGTTATTTGATTTTAATAAAACATATTTAATATTTAATGTTGAAATAAAAATCAAAAAAAAAAAAAACTTTGTCGAGAGCCGAGTTCTTAGAAAACCGAGTCAAGGATATTAAACTGCCAACTTGGATTAAATATCACTCTATGTTGGTTGTTGGTAATAATAAGATACAGTATAAATATTAATTTAAAAAACCCAAATGATATAATAATAATAAAAATAAAATAATAGTATGTAAAAAGAGAAATTAAAACGAAATGGAGGCTCGAAATTCTAAAACTTTTATATTATATTATAATGCTCTGTAAACACGTCTTTTTAGTATGTTTTATATTTTTTTGTACTTTCATAAAACTGAGTAAGTAATTACCCGATTTTGTTATTCACTCTTTATTATTGTTTATCCAGAAACTCCAGCAGGATTTAACGGTGGCATTTTCGCTCGGTCTAAGCTTTTACCTCTCGAGGGTACTGTGCGTTCTCATTTACGCTCGACAGAGACTTGAACGGCTAAAAATGGAAATTGTGTCATGTATATAACGTATCACCAACTCTGTGTGCGCTTTACTCATACACATACTCGTATTCATAATTAATATTTACACACATGCAGGAGGATCTTGATTTTATCAATATTTCACTCATAAAGTTGATTTTTAGTTTTCGATAATCAGTACATGAATTTAATGACTACAAAATTTCGTCTCTGAACTTCAAATTCGAATGCTGGCTAAACGATATAATATAAAAAAAATTAATAAAGACTTTTTTATAGATCATCAAATTTTCTATAAGAATATTTCATTCACAATTTCATTTCAAATTTAAATCAATAATCCCCAAAAACTTGACATAAATATCTAGCGAGTTCCTTCCAGACCTAGCTTAGTCTCACAGCGCAATTATACCAAGTAAAGATTTGGTCGTTTTGTCGCGGGACGGCGTTTACGGTCGGGTTTTATAGCCTCCTGGTTCCCGCTTGTAAATTGTCGGTTCGAGATCTGCGGATAAGACGATTAGTCTTTTCTTAGCACATCTACGTGGCTTTTACTTCCATACTTAAACTTCTCTTTGTCTACTTATTTCCTCTCGAGCTGGTGTTGTTCAGCTCCCGATTAACCGTAATTGGTGGGGCTCCAGGCGAATCTAAATCTGTGTTTCAATAGTGACTGGCATCATTGTACACTCCTCTCCTTACAGATTATTTAAAACCCATTCACTTGTTGTTTGCCGATTATTTTCGTTAACATACACTGTTAGAGGCATTACATCCGTATCCATTCACCACAATCACTGACAGAACAGAATAATCAAGTCCCCATAACCATTACCTTAAATAGTTATTCAAAGTTGTGTCATCCACTTAAGCAGTACTATTCCTCTAAGTACTTTTAACTTACTCCATTTCAATTGACGTCTTAACTAATAGCACCCATCAGAGTTAGGTTTCCCTCAACCTTAGAGCTTCTTAAAGTTCTCTTACACACAACTATCAACCTCAACTAAAGGTCTTCCAAGAGAAATCTCTACCACCAGTTTGCCAAAATCACTATCAAAATCAAGCTACCTATCCAATCTATCATTCATTCATCTAGACCTTGATTCTCGAACCCTTCTCTTCCAGCACGCTATCACTTTTGGTAGCGTACATCCAAGCTCAACCGTAAGTCTGCGGTTCCGTCGGTTAACCAGAATCTCAATGAATGCAAAGGCCAGGACCTAAGAAGGGTTTCTACCAGCGATAGCCATCCAACTGGAGCTCCCATCTGGTATTTAATCGGGCTGGACCCAACAAATGCAATTCTACGAATTCCAGTTTCTGTGTTCACACTGTTGACAGGTTCTACTGGATATAATTAATTTCTGATGAAAGCTTTAGCAGATCTGGATCTACGACTGCTTACTACTACTGACAGTAATTATAATTCCGATTGTGATTAGGTGTAGGATGCTTCTTATTCTAAGAGCGGCTGGTTTAACAATGCCGGAATAACGGGTATCTGATTATTGCATGCCTGGATGATAGCCGGTTGATTATCATCTGGTTGGAGTACGAGTTAACGATAGAGGTAAAAATATCGAGGTCGAAACCTTGTCTTTGAGTAATCGTCAACATCCCGTTTAGATTTTTGCATGAGAACAGGAATTCGCGGTTGTGTAAGTGACTCGTAAATAGTCATTAATTGATGCCTGCTTAAGGAAGAGATGCACTTTGTCTATTTAAAGAGGAGTTAAATCGGGGTAATATATCTTTCAAGAGATATGCTATTTGTTATGTCATTGTTTTGGATATCATGCTTGAGGTATTTTCAGGATGGAATGTTATGAGCGTAGCTTTTGATCAAATCAAAGCAACTAATCAGATAGCTTCTTCAATATAAATTGTTAAGACTTTGCAGACTATTTTAGAAATTTTTAATTATTTTCAAACTATAAATCCTTCATAATTTACCTTTTTGTTGATTTTTTAGCTCAAAAATTTTCACAATGCTTTCAGAACAGTTTTTTTAAAAAATTTTTGAAACTCTGATGTCTCTTAAACGCTTAAAATTGAATTTCAATGTGAATTGTGATGATCAATTCCCTAATTTTCACTAAATTACCAAATCAAGATCTCTACTCTTTCCATCACCCTTTAACCTTCAACCCCTTCCCTGAAAACGCTGCTTTGTCACTGTACAATAGAAATAAAGCAACCTAACAGAATTCTATTTCCAACCAATTCGCTTCTGTCAACGTCGACTTGTTCCATTGAGTAAACGATGCGAGTACAAGCACACAATTCTACGATATCGTGTTGAATGTCATAGCTGTTATTAACGTTGTCTCATTGACACCTACAACCCTTTCTTCATTCCTCTTTAAACTTTGCCCCGAATAGATTCAATAAAAATTCTTCTTTCACTGATAACTGATTTGGTTCTTCTCTGAATCATCAATTTCCTTTCAAACAGAAATAGGAGCACCTTAGCTTATAACTTCGGGTGCTTAGCTTATCTGGAGCTTAACTGCATTCCGTACTTATCACCACCACACCATACCACACCACTGACCATCACAATCAAGGCAAAACTTTGAAAGTACTACGTGTTAAGCTCAGTCCATCCTTCCAGCGCTGTACTTTGGCAATTACCTTGGTCGTAGAACAGCTACGTGAGATTTCTCAGCGCTGCACCCGGGCTAGGCCCTCAGGAAGAGAACCAGATGATAAAGTAATAGAAGATGATGAAGTAGCAAAACCTGAACCAGAAGCAAGAAGTAAAGTAGGAAATTTCGAAATTAAGAAACTAAAGTCCTTTTTCTATCTCTATTTCTTGCTCGAAGTTGATGAAAAGTTACATTGAGATACTCAACCTTTTCACGGAGTTTATTTTTCACGTTCCAACCCTCATAATTTCTTTTTCCGTTGGCTTCCTTCATATCCAGTGTAAACGGGATTCGCCACGCTCCCTCCAGGTTCTGCTTTTTCGTCTTCATCGTTTTTTTTTATCTTGTAGCTCACGTGTCTCGAAACTATCCCATCCCAGTCAACTAAACAAACACACACGATCGAAGCCAACGGGAATTTACAGGCGTCCAATACTTTATTGGATACCTAACGTCCAAACGAATCAGTTTGTGTTCCCCCGAATCGAACAATTTTACTTTAGACTTATATAGTAGTGTAGTATTATATTTATTCAGTCTTTTTGTTTTTTATTTTTTTTTTTTTATTCTCAGTACGTATTTTATCGTCGGTTGGGTTTATTCCCAGCTTGACGCTTTTTAGCGATCCAATATTTAACCAAATTGTTTGATAAATCCACTTAGTTAACTATTCAGAATGTTATTTGCCATAATTTAGATTTTTATCTTTTTTAGTTGAAACTTAACTCCTATCTGGATACAGCTCCTGGTAGTTTCATAGATTAAATAAGGTCAAAACTATAAGAGCAAAGTTTGCTTTAGTATATGCAAAGAGTGAACAGCGAGTTAACTTGCTCCTCGCTCTACAACACGTTATTATATACAATATAGACACAGATACGGTTATACGGTTCGGTGTAAGGTATAGAGTCTCCATGTTCTACCAGGATCCTGTAATAGTGATTATCCTTTGGATCCACATGTATGAACTAGAGATATAACAACCCTGGATAAAATAACAACCGGAATACTTGAGAAACCATTAAGAGAGTTTCCTTCGGGGCTGGATTATCATTTTTGGGAAAATTTTCATTTTAATTTACTTTTTATCATCGAAATTTAGTGATCAAAATTATAATGAAACCTTTTTTTTGAGTTTCTTTTAAATAAAAAAAAAAAAAAAAAAAAAAAAAAAAAAAAAAAATTAGCCTATCAAAAATCACCGATAAAATTTTAAAATCTCTTTTGCTTTCTTAAATTTTGCACTGAGGATACAATAATTGAATTTCCATTATATTTATTAATAGTAATAATTATTTACTTTTCAACTTTTTGATAATAAATCATTTTTATTAAAAATGGTTGCATAAATTCAATTAGTGACCACTTATAATCATCAGCAGCAGAAGTTTGCATAAGCAGTTAAAAACTCGCGGCTTTTTGACATTAATGACGCAAATATTCAACAATTTGACGAACTCACGGGTCAATACTCAAGCACACTTGATGAATTTTGCAAATTGGGCTGGTTTAACTGAAAGTTTCGCATCGAATGTAGATTAACAAGCTCAAATAAATAATCCCGGTTTGTTATTTAAAATTTTCAGTTTTAGCTTACTAACGTTTTCATTATAAAAAATGTTTTTTATCGATACACACTGTATACCGTTTTATTTCAGTCCTATTCTATTTGTCATCCAGACAATTTTTATTGGGAGCTTGTTACAAATTTGAATTAAATCGAGATCGAGTAAAATGAAAAATAAAACAAATTAAAATAAATCAATAAAACAAAAAAAAAACAACACACACACTCACACCTTAAAATAGTTTAAAATTCCAGGATCGTCACGTATTTGTGAATGTTTTTGTATGCATACAGTGACACTTAACCATGTGCGTATCATTTTTTTATCCAACTGGCTCACGTGCCAAATGAAAAACAATCATCTCTATAGCTTTATACCGCTCATGCTCGTACTGTCTCGCTTCTACTCCCGAACTATCTGAACTGAATATAAATTTATTGTTATTTGTTAGTAAAGCCGGAATTTTTTTTTTTTTTTTTTTTTTTATTTATATTTTAATACACACTGCGATACATACAATATCACGAGATTGACTTTTGTTACTCTTTGGATCTTCTCATTCTCGGTTTTTATTCTCATTTTGGTGGATGTATTTCATGACAAAAAATTTATACGTAATTGTAAAAAATAAGTCTCGTTAACAAGACTCCCGAGCGTGTGAAACGACGTAGAAATATCCGAACGTACATCCTGAATTGCTCGTTCGAGTATCAGAGATGTATTTTACTCGTTAACACGCTCATAAAATTGTTCCAG
This sequence comes from Cotesia congregata, assembly GCA_905319865.3. Lineage (NCBI taxonomy): Eukaryota > Metazoa > Arthropoda > Insecta > Hymenoptera > Braconidae > Cotesia > Cotesia congregata. The sequence goes on along the minus strand of CAJNRD030001118.1, from coordinate 2,147,640 downwards.
AGGAGGGACTACTCGCGAATCTGTGACACCAGCCGTTATATTCACATTCTACGCGATATACAATTTGCTGTATACTGTTTACTGTGTAGTGAACAGTGTATGTGCATGGGTATAACCATAGAAACATTGATTTTCTTTACTTTTTTATTTTAAACGTTCAAATAAAGAGATTGCCTAAAGTTTTCAAAGGAAAGCGGAATAATACCAATAATATGTGTTAATAATGGGAAATAAAATTTTCGTGATTTTTACTAAAAATATAACCAAACAGAAAGATTGATTGGCTATTAAAAAGTTTGAAGTATTCAAAATTCTTGTGATGAATAGTAATTTTGACTCCTTTGATAATGGTTTTAAGGTATGTAACAGGGCTACAAACTAAAAAAATTCAACATTGAGAAATCGAATCCCAAATAGCTATTTTTTAGGCATTTGCGAGAAAAATAACGTGTGTTGTAAAAATAATGACAGTAGTGATACTAAAAAGAGGATTTTAGCGTTCTGCAAACGGCAACAAAATCGGAAAAGGGTCGGTATTAAAAATAACGTTTTGGATTGTGTGCAAACAAAGTAAACCCGGTCTGAATGTGGGACACTGACGGTGCTGGTTATTATTGTATTGAGTGTTTCCTAGGTTGTTTGGAGCTTTAACGAATTGTCAATACCTAAACATGTGTGTGTTTGTGTGTGTTTGTGTATAGGTAAGCTTGTTTACTACACCTGCTGCTAAATTGGACGCGGGTCTTTAATCTCGTTGGTTCAATTACTTGTGCTGGAAAAATTCGACATATCCACAAATTTATTGAATTTGATCTTGGTAATTCTTTTTAATTAAGACGAAATTTAAAAATTTTCTTTTTAATTTCATTGATTTAATTTTTTATCAATAGTCCTTTTCGATATTTTTGTAAATAATTATTAAAAGAATTGTAATTAGATCAGAAATTGGGAAATGTTTCTACAATAGAAGTCTTTTTTACGGATATTTTTAAAGAACATTTATTTTCTTGTGAACATATTAAATTTTTATATTTATTTATTTATTTATTTATTTTTTCACTAATTGTAAAAGACTTTGAATATCAATTAAGCCTAGAAACAGAAAACAAACCTAATTAGCGTAGCAAAAATAGTTATCCGAGAGAATTAATTGGTTATGGTTATGGAACATATCCGGCTTAACATACCTGGTGTAAAGTTTTCCATAGTTTTATTGGTACTACTTTGGAAACTGCAATAGGCGAACTGTTGCGATTAACAATTTGTATCAGGAGCGGAGTTGTAGGTTGTAGACGAGGGTGTCGACCACAATGCCAGGAGCTTCCAGAATGTGGATCGTTTCATTATTCAGAGCAGGGCATTCGCTTTGCGGACAGAACGATGTAGGACACACGGTTCTACTCCCAGCTTTTCTTCCCCGTCACCATTTTGTGTCCGCTGGCATTACACAGGACAACCATTTTAACAACTAACGGCCCCAAGCTAAATGGTTATCGCATCCGACATTAATAATTAATGTAATGTGTCCCAAACCAAGTTAGCTTGTCACTGGAATCAATCCAGAATCGAAACTTGATCACAATAGTGTACAGATCCTTAACTCAGTCCCGTAAATCCTTCAAGCTTAGGTTTATTTTTAAAAGTTTAAATTAAAATTTAAATTCATTCTTTACGAGGGACATAAAATTTTATCGCGTATTATTTTATATAATGCTGTGCAAAACCGCTTTATAAAGAGATTATGGTATACAACACAGTTCATTCAACATTTTCATCGCTCTGAAATAATTAAATCCTTGGCCAATTACAATTAGCCTGGTAATGTCTAATAAAAAACTATCCCACAGACTACGTGATTAAAATCCCGCAACACTGCTATGCGGGACGTCTGAAAAAACAACTGGCTATATACTGAATCTACCGGCCAGCTGAATATCAAGCTGACGACCACTAGATTTAATAAGTTACATTTTTACGTGCCTTACTTTTTTTTTTTATTAACTTTTCGCTGAAAAAATTAAAAATTTTCGTGTTAATTTGATTATCTGGTGAAAATTTGGGTTATCAATCACTCTTCTAAGCTACTTTCAATACATAAAAAACGGAAAAGAAAATTTTTTTACGCTTTTCATATCTTTTTATAACTTTCACATTTTCTAGCCAATTGCCCTAAGCCCCCATAAAAATTTTTAGTGCTTGAAAAACTCGAATTTCTTCAAGCAAATCTAAATCGAACAACGCCTTAAAAATATATTGCAGCTTAAATATATTTAAAAAAGAGCTTTTCTTAAAAAATTCTAAGATTTTTTAGCTCGGAGTTAGTTTTTTACACTGAATAAAAATAAATTTGATTTAAGAGAAAAATTTTAGTAACAAAAAATAATTTTGGAAAGCTTCATCGTCTTAATTTAAGTAGAAAAATTCTTAGACTGAGAATTTTTTTATCAATTTAATTGAATTTTATTTAATTTAATAATTTTTGGTTTTGATTCACGACATTGAAACATTTAAAAATAATATTTTTAAAATGGCATTACAGCCGTAATAACTTTTCAAAATTTCAACGATCTATTTTCATTTAAACCTATAAAAAATTTCTTACATGCACAGAAAAAAAAATATTCTTGAACTGAGTATAATTTTAAAGAACTTTATCTTTTTGATTTGAGTAAAAAAATTTTTAAACTTGAAAATTTTTACTTGGTTTAAGTAAATTTTATTTATTTATTGCACAAGAACGCCAATCGGCAGTGTACATTAATTTTAATCAATTGTTTTAAGTGATATTTGAATTTAATGTAAATATAAAAATAAATAATAAGAATAAGGCCATTTTACTTAATTCAAGAATTTTTCGTCTTGATTTAAGACAATTACGCTCTTCAAAATTATTTTCTTAGTTCAAAAATTTTCCTCTCGAATCAAGTTAATTTTTTTTTCCAGTGTGGACGTTTCAGAAATTTTTATCACGGGTAATGTTTGAATTTGAAGGTAATGATAATAGCGATAGAATGTGATAAATGATAAATGATAAATGATGGGTGATAGAGAATCGAAATTCCTCGGTGTATGTTAAAGTTATGCAGATCTCCGAAGGTTCGCGAATAGGTTACGATTTGGTATGCCGAGGTGAGCTACGGCATTTGATATATTCTATTCCGGGTGATGAGTCGCGATATAGAGGTATGTTGCTGATTCTTCGCATCCTTGGTGCGTTCTTCGCATCCTACTGATATATCTACCGACTAGCAGAAGGTAATCCGATAGATATATTAAATATATATATGGACGCGAAAGTATTATTTAATTATGTGTAGAGCAGTATAAATATTATGTTTTAATTTGAAGGATCTTCTTTCGAAACTATTGTATGACGATTAAATATAAATCGTGGGGTTTTAATTTGAAATATCTCTCCACTAATCTAAATCTGGGTTTGTTTGACTTTGATCGATCTTCTTTTATGTGCTCAACCCAGTTGTCGAACTTCGTTTTCTGTATTTTGTATTTTTCTTTGGCACTAGTCAAAACATGGATTTTATAAAAAAAAAATTTAGTACAATGTGCCGCGAAATTTAGAAGAAAAACTACAAACAATTAGTTAATTGCTAATTAAATCGTGATCGGACTTTTTGAAAATAACAATAGCATAAAAAAATATTTATATACGATTTAATTGAAGTGAAGGAATTCAATGTTACTTTCGCTTCATTAGTTAAAATAAATGTTCAATTATTTTCTTTCGAAAAACAAATTTTGAAATCAATTAATAATTAAATCATTCATTTTAGGCAATTACAAATTTTATACTTCTTACAAATTAAAATTTGACCTTCTACAATACAACAAATACTACTTCTTCAAAACAACTTACTTTCACACCAATACATATATTATGAATAGAAAACTTCTGATGGTTATTTAGATCGTTCTTAAAATACCCGGCTTGTATGACTCGTCAAAATAAACCAGTCAAAACAACCAAAAATCATTGTTATGTTAGGATCCGACCTTTTGAGGTGCTGTTATTGTTATGGGTTATGGGTTACTTTGGCTCATGTTTATATTTACGGATCGCTTACAATTCATCATTTTAAACCCTTTAATGCATGAAATTTCTTAAATACACTCAATTTAATTTTATACCAAATATTTAAGTACAAAAAAAATTTCTTTTGGAATCAAACATTAATAAAAAGATTAGACAAATAAAAATTTCTAATGTAAAAAATTAATTAACACTCAGAGCTTGCATCAGCCTACAAAAATAGAACTTTGAACTCGTTCTCACCTAAGTACTCATGTAAAATAATAATATAATAGAAATGAGAATGACAATACTCATAACGACATTAATGTATATGAAACACAGACAACTTGAGGCTAATTAAAAAATCAATTACCGCAAATCGATAAGTCTCAGTATCTAACAACCAATAATTCATAGCCTCAGTCGCAGTCATAACCATATCTCGGCAATTATAGATAAAGATAACTGAGGATTAAACTATGGTTATAACTTATAAGTATGAACAACCTACACGGAGAGAAATTTATAGAAATCTTTCCAACAATTATGGGAATGGATCCTATAATAAAATTATCATTATAGGCATTAATCCTATACTCATTATGGGAACCATACCCATAATTTAATGGAAACGTTCCTATACAATAATGGAATAGCTTCAATATATTATGGGAATGGTTCCTATAATATTATGGGAATGGTTCCTATAATATTATAGGAATGGTTCCTATAATATTATAGAAATGGTTCCTATAATATTATGGGAATGACGCACATAATAATAGAAAAAAGTTTATTTTCTTAATAATGAAACAATCACTTCAAAAATATAAAGTAATTATTATGTATTTTTTTGCTAATAAAATTTTTTTTTGTAAATAAAAATTGATCTTTCACAAGAGTGAAAAAATTTATTTTTCATAATTTTTATTCACGTGTGTACTTAATCTTGAATTATTTATTCCAGCTCAGTTATTATTGTGTTAAATAATATTGAAAAATATTGTAGCAATTTCAAAGTTTCTCTAATAAAAAGGATATTTTCTCACTATACAATTGTACGAGCAAAATAGATATGGAAATTCATTGTTTATTTTCACAATTTCATTTTATTTTTAAAGCAAATTACTTTTTTACAATACATACGTTGAGCCGCGAAAACATTTGAAAATTTGGAATTTCAAAACAATTGGGAAAATTTTTAAAAATATCAACTGATTAATTTCATAATAATAAATATTATTACTGATAACTTTTTTTATCAATTTATATATTATAAAAAAAGAATCACTTAATCAAAAAAAATATATCTAGTGAAAAGTAATTAATTAAATACTACAGTTGTGTGAAAAAAATTACTCCAATATTATTGGCATCATTCCTATAATATTATGGGAATGGTTCCCATAATATTATAGGAATGGTTCCTATAATATTATGGAAACTATTCCTATAATTATAGGAACCATTCCCATAATTATAGTAATGTTTCCCAAAAATTATGGGTATAATTCCCATAATTTAAGTAATCGCTCCTAAAATTGTATAGGAAAATATTTCATTAAAATTATAGGAATGATTTCCATATTTTTCTCTCCGTGTAATGTTAAGCTAATGATCAATTTACAGCCGGCGATTAAAATTCTTCCTCGAACTTAAGTAAAAAAAAAAAAAGCATTTATATTTATATTTATCTATTCATAAATTATTATATGATTTCACTAAAATTAATCATCAGTTAGTCATCGTTTAGCGTATTCGAAAAATTCAACGACATGATTCGATAATACGACAAACATAGTGTGATATAAATAACTCATTCCTCCGATGACTGATTAATAATGAAGGTTACGCGTAACAGGAAAAAAATTTATGAATGAAGAATGAAACAGCATGAATTACGAATAAGCTTTTAAATATATCTTCAACACGTTTTTTTTATTTTATTTTTTCTACTACTAAAAAAAACTATTTAAAAAATTTCAATTTAAAAATTCCAATAAATTTAATTAAATTTTTTGAGATATTACAAAATGCAACTGTAAATTAGTCAACCATTTTTGATAATTTTTCAGCTTATTATTCAGAAAAATTCATTAAATAAAAAATTATCAATGAAACTAACTCTATTGACGTTTTTTTAAAAAATTTTAAAGGGCCTAAACTCATAAAATTTTATTTTTACCGATCCATTCCTTTAAATTTAACAATCGGTCTTTGTAAATTTTTCTTGACTTTCACAGTAAAATATTTTGCATCAAAAAACTTAGTGTTAAAAATTTTTGTGTTAAATTAACATAAAAAAGTGTTAAATATTAGACATAAAAATTTTTAACACAAAATTTTTTGACGCAATGACGTAAAATTGTTTATTTTGTAACTTGAACCAATAATTTGGACACAAAATTCAAAATTTAAAAAGAATATCAAGGATTTTTTTTTTACAATTGCGATTATGGTTTTAAGATTATAAAAATACAAATATGCCATAGAATAATATCATACATATATGTAGTCCATACTACAGCCGGTATCTAATCACGGTCTATAAATAGCCGTCGAGTTTAGCCTTTACATTACTCAATCGTTGGCGATGCAAGGCTGGTATGCTGGTAACATGAACCCGTGGGACGACCTACGGTCACATATGTATATGATTCCGTCTATGAGTATGTAGCGTTGTTCTGAGCATGTATGTGTGAGTTATAGCACAGAGTATGATCCTTTACTCGAGCATCTATCAGTCGACTTTACACTCACACATTCAAAGTCCATCAAGGCACACTCCAGTGTCATTCCTTGACTACTTAAGCGGTCGTTAACTTAATTAACTGACGGACGTGGCTGCGGTCCTCGACTCTATCGTGAAATCCCTATCGTGTTGAGAGGAAGAAAAGAGACAGATAACAGAGAAAGTAATATGGATGGAGTATGGATGGATGTAATATAAATTCAGAAAGGGTCCTCGACAACTACTACTGCGTTTTACAAAGGCATAAATGTACTCAAGTGTACGTACAAATTGTCTGTGTGGGTAATAGTCCATTCCAGTCAACTTGATGTTTCCTCTTATGCTTACATCAGCTTACGTCAGCTACCGGCTCAGTAAACTTTGCTAATTAGTAATTACTAATTACTAATGACCAATCCAAAAAGTTTGGTCACGTATCCAATTATTGGAATTTGGGAGGAAAAATGATCAATTTATTGAGCAAAAACGATGATAAGCTTTGAATAGATTGCTTTCAAGACAAAAGGTTACAAAAAACCTACGCAGCTCTTGAATTTCTAATCCTGTTTGAAGGGCAGTCTTCCGAAACCCGAATTTAAGATTGAATTGATAAAGTCAGAAGTTTGGAAACGGTAAATTGAAATGCTAACTAGAAACCACAATGTGTAAAAAAGGATGGATGGAAATAGAATAGAAGGCAGAAGGTGTCTTGGCTCCAAGAGCAGCTGAACAAACAGGATCTCCGTTAAGTATATATTTTGGTTCGTCCAGGTCCGAGGAAACCCTTAAGAAGAGAAAACAAACTTCTGATTCTGCGTTGATTCTTATTCGGGTTGTCCGGAAGGCTAACTCACCAGTTAAAATATTTCTGTCTCAAAAAGCTTCTAGTTTTTCTTCAAGAATCGACATTGTGAATTTATTCCGGAGGAAAGCTTTTGAATCTACCTGTTGGATGTTTAATTTAACTCCCTTTTAGAGGTGATTGGTACTTTTGAGGTTTTCTTACGCATTCTTACAGCTTCTATGCTGAAGTCATCTAGTTTCGTGGGGCAGAACTCTTTGTTTTTATAATTTTGACAAGGCTTTAAAGAAATTTTGAATTTTTCTAGCACAAATTAAGCTAATTTTTAATTTGAAGTCAAAAAACCCCTCGAAAAATTTTCTAATGTGATTTTATGCACTGAAATTTCCTGATATGAAAATTAGTAAAATCATATGTTAAAATAATGTAATTAAAGTAAATTTTTACAAATAATACATCACAAATTTTTTTAAAATCATAATTGCATAAGTTTGTTCGAGTTGTGTAATTTTTTATGCATCTAACAGTTCTTTTAATGATGTATAATAATTATTCTCGTTAATTTTGCACGTTATTTTCTACGTGTAACAGTAATAAAAATTAATTATAAACCTCTATATTTTTTAAATTGTGTTTTTGAATAATTACTAAGAGAGTTGTAATTAGATTATTTTAAAATAAAATTTACAAACTCCAAAAAAGTGTATAAAACTTAAAACTGAAAGTAAAATTTTTTTTTTTAAATTCTAAAATATCTTTCCACGGGACACTATTGAAAAAAAAAAGTCTACTTCCAACTAGAACTTAATTCAGTGAATTTCCATTTGATTCACGTAAGCAACTGCAAAGAAATTACAAGTTAAACGGTTAATTTAAAACTGCCGAAACTTATTCATACAAAAAAAGGTATAAATACGTATTGGAGTTCTTAACAGAGTTGCGATTTGCATAAACCGAATCATAATCGGGCTGTATCTTGATCCCTCTATATCCAGATTACAGATAATATTAGTTGATACTGCAAAAACGTTGATAAAAAAGACAAAGACCAAGTAGATAGAGGGAACGCTGCAGAGAAAGAGAGACTTTAAAAGGTCAATGAGATTATAATACCAGAGGGGGTTATATTCCCGGTCGATTAAAGCCTCGCTAATATCACCCTTTCCCTTTCGCCGGCTCATACGTTCAAATTTTGAGGACGGTCCGAGCTATTAAAACCGATTAAAGCTTCACTAATTTTCATGTACCGAGCATAACATCGGTGAACCTTTACCTTTTTCACCGTAACGAGAACCGGTGATCAATAATGTTAATTATAATTACAATTATAACTATAATTATAACTGTCTTTGTTCAACCGCACTAATACTAATACTAATGTTACTGTAATCCAGAATCAATTAATTTTTTTATTCCTTATTCATCTGAGAATAATCCTATTACACCGAAATCTTTATCAAGAAAAAAATAACCCTCCATTATTGCAATAATTGTCGAGATTATCTTCAGACGAATAAGATAGTGACATCTTCTTTTAGGAAGGTGAACTAATAACCGTGCATTGATTTTTCTTATTTTTGTACAAATTGTATATATATATATATATATATATTTATAAGCTCAACTAATTTATCTTGACGTTTATTTCCATCAGAGAGACACAGAGTTAAATCAGTGTCTTTTTTGCCACTGGGAATTTCAAGCAAAAAATAATGTATTTCTCTCTTAAGAAGAAATTTACCTTACCATGATATCGTATTTTGTTGGGTGATAAAAAGGCTCATAGAAAACGAGATTTCCCTTAGTTGTTTTACGTCTTTGTTCCGGTGCTTGTTACCACTGAATATAGTTGTTGCTTTTAATTACACGCAATTACTTTTAGTTGAGAAGAAGAAGTAGTCGTTTTCCACCAAAAAGTACTACGTTTTACTTCAAAGTCGTTGGAGATGAAATTTATGACAGATTTTCTGTCTGTTAGAACTTCTTTATGCCTACAGAATATACTATAATGACGATATTAAGCTCTAATGACATGTTATACTGTAGATAAATAGCCAATAGTCCGTAATTTTATAGTTTCAACTTTGGTGATCCAGTAACGAGACGTCATGAATGTAGACTGTTTAATTTGAGACTCCGTGGTTGAGATTGCGACACTATTCAAGACGGAAATGACATTGTATGTTACGACATTTCACATATATTGCGGCGATAAACCTTTGAATTGACAGTTACATTTAATTAGTTCTACAATGTGACCTTATAATGTGATAATTTCGAGTTTTGGTATCAATGTTACGCTTTAATTGGTAAAATTGTTCAAGAAATGTTCTTATGATACAGAAAGTCTGAGATTTTATTCAAAAATCTGAACAAAATCACGATTTTTGACATCTAGAAATTTTGATCAAAATTGAACTCAAATTCATTAAAAAACGATAAATTTTTATATCTCTGATACACATTTAATAATGATACTACAGCAGAAAATAACGCAGCAGATGAATAACATAACCGAGTCATGAGTTAAATCTCTGGTTATTTTATTTAAATGCTAGCTATTAAAATGTTGAATGTATACGACTGTTGTCCGTGTTGTTATTCAATAAAATATATTATCCAACATGGATGTATAAATCCTTTAAATTACAGAAATAACTTGATGAATTGGGAGACATTAAATTATTTTCAGCCATAATATGATAAAAATTAGAGCATAAAACCATCGTTATCACGAGCATGAATGTTGTTTTTATTGTTGTTGTTGCTACTGCTCCTGTTGGATATCACAAACTTTTCATTCGTTGTTATTAAATCCATCCAGTGGATGGGATCGGTATTGGAGCCATTTGTATAGCCATTACGCGGACACATTGTAAGCATTAACCGAATAGAAGAGAATGTAGCTGTTAGCGTTAAAAAAATAACCGCGGATTTTTATCAGTTTACTATCATGTTTGTTTGTCTGTTTGCTTCTGCATATATGTGAATATTCAAGAGTTGGCTCGATATCCACCGGAATATTATTGCTAAATTCGGCTCACAATCCTCAATTGTATCCAAATACAAATACAAATAAATGCGTATCGAGATTAAACTCTAAATGCCGATGATAAATCGCTGAAATTCGAGTTGAATTATTTAAAAAAACGTATTATTATTCGGAATGATAAAAGTCAATAGGAAGTGAGACAGCAGAACATTGTGCCAGGTAGCGTTCAATGAATGAAACTCTGGAGGGATGAGTCTGAATTGAACGACGTCTGACTAGACACCGAATATATCTACGTTTCTTCCGGGGAAGCATCGGCTCGACGAGTGTATTGTGTTGCAATGTGAATACAGGGGTTGCATCCAAAGAAGGAGGAGGGTGCTGCGGGAGGGTAACACTGAGTTGAGAGAAAGGTCGAGCCAAGACAAAGCTTCGTTCGACGGGTTTGAGTTTCTGGTAGGGACATGTCTGACAATAAGGTGTCGCTGAGAAGACTCCTGGAGATTCAAATGGTGGTTTGTTCGTCTTGTCATTCCTTTTCCTTGCCTCTCCATTGATGCCTCTACCTCCTAACTTGGGTTAATTTCCATCCGGGAAATCAACCAGTCCCTCTGTACTGTGAATCCCCTGGTGGTGCTTTACCGTGTACAATCGTCTCCTTCAAAGAATCCACTTTTTCTTGGGCCCAAAGTTTATAACTCTATTTTTCAGCTTGGTGAATTAACAGTGAAGTAAAGGGTGTACATGGAGGATAGAATACTTTATTACCAATGTACAATGGTAATCATTGCTATATGAGATGGTATAGAGGATTATTCTAAATGAACATCATGAATTCTATTTTACATAGTATCATTTACAATTTTGTTAAAAGTAAGGCTGATTGGTGTAGTATATATTTAAAATGCCAAATAATACTTTTCTCCGTGTAGGAAATGGAAACTGTGATAAATTAAGGTGTTAAACTGTCAGATCAATGCGAAATTTTATAAAAGAACATTTAAAAGGTTTCACTACAGCTGGAACACACTTTTTGATAGGGACATTTAGCAGTAGTCGGGTTGATGAAGATGTTATTGCGTCTGGAGGAGCAATAGCGTACCCTGAAATGGCACTTGTACGCTGTAAGGTACTGTCTCGTCTTGCTGAATCTGCGAGGACGTTTTGCGAGCGTGATAAAGAGTAGAGTTACAGCCTTGTCCGTGCCAACAAGCTGGCTGTGTTGGAACGTGCTTAAATGTGATTGTTGCTAAAGAGACATGAGTTTAGAGTTGTGTAGGGTAAATCGAGGAAATCAAGACAAAAAAGAGAGAGAGAGAGAGGTAAATCATTCTCCTTCTATCTATCTCTTTTTGCTGTCCCTACAGTGCCCAACATCAACGAGCACCTCGAACTCATTCTCTTGTTACTACATTCGCGAGGGTCGTAACAGAACTTTGAGAAAGTTAGCGCCGAGTTTGAGTCCCGTATGGCCTCCTAGAAAGCTCCTCCTGCTGATAGGGTCTCTCAGGACCCTAAAGAAAATACGAATGAGAGTTTCTTTTCTACCCTATTTCTATTCTCCCTCAAATAACTTCTCCAGCGTCTCTACCGCCAGCTGAACTTCTATTAAATCCAATAATGCCAATAAAATCTTTTCCGAGTTACGCTTTTTTTCAGCCTTACACAACAAACGCCGTTAACAATGTTACCCTTGTTTTGTTAAACGCAGTATCAACTTAACTTTTTATCAACACTTACTGTTATTACAATAAAACAATCCGTGAAAAAATATTCTGATGTGGCCTAAAATAACCACCATTTCTATTTGTTTGTTTCAGGTGAGTGATGTCAAAGTCCCTGTTCTCCGTTTTTTCTTTTCCGGAATTCAGTAAGTAAGTAACTAGATAGATGAAATAGGGTGGAAGGGTAAGAGGTAGGACGGACGATCCACCACAGTAGAGGATTCAAAACGAACATAGCATAGAGCAGAGAGTAATCAGGACTCAGCAGCAGAAGTGCATTGAGTGTCGAAGAATGCTCGAGGTACGTGGTTAACTCCAAACTAATCCTCCTCTTATTGAGATGAGGCGCTGCAGTGAGTACCCTGGTGATTCTGTGTGAGTATTAACCAGCGAGTCCATAGTGAGCCCAAACCTGGTAAAACGAAACTCTTGAACCCTTTTAGAGTGTAGGACGAATAAGCTACCGGGTGGTCTATTCAGGATCCATTCTCGGAGCAATGAAATTCTCGTTCACACCAATAAATGTGAATGGACCGCTTAGCAGTCTCCAGTTTCCAATCTCTGGTCTGTGAAACCGCGAATATAAAAATTACAAGAATAGATCCATGGATTTTTACAACCACCTGGATGTAACCAGACGAACCGATTATTAATTAATTAATTAGAACATAATAATTAGCTGAACGATAACGGATGATCGATAATCAGATAGTCTCATCGGCAGATCACTTGATCTAGTTCCCAGGGCATCTAGCAGCAACATGATAGGATGATAGCATCCCATGCTCGGAGCTACGTGTCTCACGTCGTCAATTCAAACTCATGATTCGTCGCACTGCGTCATCGCAAATAGCGTAGCAGAAGCATCAGAGCCGGGTATACATATGCGACCTCGTCATCCCTGTGTCATCATCAATACCCGTCCCTTCAGCTCCCCTTTGTCCTCTTGCCTTTAGTTTTGCTCGGTGGTCTCTCCCTCTGTGGCTCTCGGTCTCCACTCGCAACCGCGATTCATCGTCATCGTGTTGTGTGTATCCCACTGCGGATGAGTGCAAGGGAAGAGAGGAGGAGAGATGGAGAATACGATCAGACAAGTGTGTGCATTCGCCATCCTGCATCACCGATCGAACTCCACACTACACTCTCTGTCACGTACAGAGCAGACTGTTTGTCGCTTGCCCTCCTCTCTGCTCCTCAATTTACTCTCTGATGTAGTTCTACATTCACCCAACACATTACACACATCGTGGACCGTCCAACGCACACTGGCAACAGTAATCCCCAGATTTGATCATATTTCATTTGAATTGTACCACCAACACACACTTGTCATCTGATTATTCATAAGTTTTATTATTTAATCACTTTTATTTACCATTCTGATGATTGTCATTGTTGCTCCAGCTCATCCCAATTGAATTGTTCCAAGTGATTATGTCTCATTATTATATCTTCGGTAAAACTTGCTAAATTTCGAGCTGAAAGCTTCACAGCTTGCTAACTTTTCGGCTTTCTTCTTCTAACTGGATACTTTTAACTACGAAAGACTCTCGGGCTTTATAGCCTCCATCACCGTCGTCAAGATAAGCCCGATGAAAGGCGCGAGTTGACTAATTACGTTACGCGCACTGTCTTGTAGAACCCCACCGCCAGCAACATTTTATAACTTGTCCAATTAATTATTCCGCAAGATTTCTTCCTGTGATTTAAATATCATTTTATACTTTCATCATTATCTATAATCTTCCTTTGAATTTTAAATTACTCGCCTGGTCCTTGTCATACAAATTCCACTTAAAAGATTATGTAGCCCCTAGTTTATCAAAATCAGTCTAGGTTCACAACGATAAGAGTGATTGATGTCTGAAATATGTTTGCAGATATTTAATATTTTCAAGCGTGATGATAAGCGAATTTATCCTGAGGTTCATATATGGCTCAGTCAATAACCAAACGTCGCAGTCACGGTAGGTGACGCGACCTTTTATACCGAGCAATATTAGGTGATTGAGAAAATTGTGGATTGAAGAGTATAATCGGGCTAATATCATACGGTCTTTATATTGGATGAAAGACCAACAAGGATAGGATGATATGACGAAGGTATGAGCTGGAATCCCTTTTCCCATCCAAGGGTTTTAATTTTCAGTTCATTTTTCACGACAGCTAGTCCTGTATAAACCTAAACCCATCACAACCCTCCAACCGTTGTTGGGTAGCGCAAAAATAAGCCTTCATTCCTTCGGTGATATGATGGTTCGTGTGCACACAATTTTGGCTGAAAGAATTCAGAGCTAGACTCATTCGAGCAAAATAAATTAGACGATGGTTGTCATGAAACAAGTCATGCAGAACAGGACAGTTTTATACATTGCATGGAACTCAGCTAGCAAGTTAAGGTTACTCGACAATTCCGTGCCGAGATGTTAAGATAAAGATAGAGACAAGTTCGTCTTAGTCTTGTCGTAGTACAGTTAACGAGACAATTGTAGATGAATCGGCATACACGCGTATAAGCAGACTGTCGTAGGCGGTGATCCATGATTACCCATCATTTCTCTCAGCTCTTTTTGGTCTATCTTTTTATTTTTATTCTTTGGTTTATTTTCTTTCATCATCATCATTTCTCTTTGGCGAACCTTCCACGCCTCTTCATCGTTACACTCGTGTTCCTTATGAATTATGGAAATTAATACACTCGAGTTGGCAAACTCTCCGTTAATTCGTTCTCCTTGAGCCTGCTCTTTTGCATTCCACCTCTTTTTACTATTTATTTTATAGAGTTTCTCACTCCTAGGCTTGAACTTGCTTTGCACATCCGAGGAACTAGCTAACTTGTGCTCATTTTTCTCTGGCAATTAATGAACCAAGCCATAAGTTAAGATTACAAATCTGCGAGTGTGAAACCAGAAGAACTAGCTAGCTAGCTAGCTAGCTATTCCATAGATATTTTGCTACACATGAATCAATTTTAAAAACAGTTATGGTTAACAAAAAACGATTGGTCATTCTGAATAAAAGCGAATCGCTAATGGCTCAAATGATTTTTTTTTACTTTATTTATTATTTTCTCTTTCCTGAATTAATGCACCGTATGAAATGGTAACCAGTGTCGAGCTTTCGATTCAGAGGCATGTAATTTACTACGTGGACATTAATTCGCTTAAAAATTGTTTTTCGGGGATCCACTGCTAATGGACGTTCTGATGTTTTTGATAATACTTTTAGTGAGGCTCTCGAATTCGAACAAAAAATTAACGACCATGAGTGTTTTTCGCTCTCGTCATCCTGATATTATACACCGCTCAATATTGTCAACGAATAATAAAAGCGGTTGCTCTGTAAACAGAGTGTGTGTGAGTACGCAACATAATAAAATTCATGGCCTTTTATTGGAGATGCATATGCGAAACAGCAAAGGCGCGAACAAGACACTTGAAAACTTGTTGGAATACGTGCTATATTGAGTTGTGTAAAAGTATAAGTATACGTGCACGAGTTTTGTCACCCCTTCATCTCATTGTTTGCCACCAACACCAAAAAGGGTCGTTGAGACGCCTGTAATGATAACTTGTTCACTCTATCAGCCATTAAAATTTAATTGTGATGTTTTTAAGTCAAGAAGGGGTTCCAAGGATGGGGATAACTCATAAACAGGGGTTCTACAAGAGCTCACTTTACTTGGTCTCTTTGTCAGAGTACTTCTACGTTTAAAACTGCTCAATTCTTTCATCATTTTCGCTCTAGTAGAAACTTCAAAGCAAAAAAATAACACAATTAATTCAATTACAAATGTCAAGATTGTCTGAAATTTTGATCAAGGTTGCAATTAATCTCCCTAGAAGGAGTTCTAGGAGGCTGAAACTGTTTCACCGCAATCTCAAAGCAATAATATCAGGCCAAGACTATAAACTCCGAGTGAATTTTGACTGTGAATGCACAATAAACACTCCAGCCAGCTTCTCCATTGTTTAAAATGTCTATCTCAGTTATATGTGGTCGTCTGGACTGTTATTGCTGCTGCCAACCGAGTCTTCTCTCAAATAAAATTCATTTTTTAGCTGCCTAACGACACAACACGTATAGAAAATGACAAAAAACAAGAGGTAATAAAAATACTTTTTTGCTGGCGCTGTCCGACAAATTTGTCCACGCTCGGAAAAACTTTTACCAACTTTTATAAAAGATTATATTCGACTGACTAAAGAGGAATGAAAGCCACTAGTTTGCTGCGTTGATTTTTTTTTTTTTATTGTAACAGTTATAAAGATATTGTTGGATACTTTTGCTTGGATCTTTAAAATACCTCGTGCTTCTTATTGTATTTTCATAATAAAAATATTAGTCAAGTTAACCCAAAGAAACTTTATGCAAGAATACTGTCAATAACAACAATAGTATCATAAAAATCAATACAATCGCTCAGGCATTGTATAGAGATACTCGACAGAAAACGCAAACGTTGAAGAATCACCCACTCTCTATCTTCATACTTTCACAAGTTTTGACTCTAAGTCTTGATATGTAGCCTTAAGAATCCTTAGATTTCAAATTAAGGAAAATTTCAAATACTTTCTTGCTAAGTTTAAACTCTCAACACAGCCCACGTTCTGATATGCATCATTTTTCCCCGACTCTCGACTCGGTTCACCTTTTTCTACAAAGTTATTTCTTAGCGTCGCTTTGGTTCCGAATTGCGGTCTTCTCGATGCACTTACCCTACAAGAGCTTCCTCCTCCTCCTTTTTCTCCTGGTATTTAAACTTTCGAAATTGAAATTGTTTTCGATATCCAGGTGAGTGCTCTCCAAAGACGACGCCTCGGAAATTGCCATTCAGGGTTCTTTCCCACTTGTAAAATTTACTTTTGCTCACCTCACAACTTCTCTAAAACTAATCCTTAACTAAAAAAAACCCGCTTAAATTCAGCTCATGATCTTAATTGGTCCATTTTCACAAAATCTTCCACCTTAGAACTTCAACGTCTCAATTCCTGCTGAGACTTATCTAAACGGGTGCTTTACAACCGAGTACAGACAAAAGTCCCAGCCTGAGACAAAGCGTTAAAACTTTTCATATGCATCACGTATGCATAATCTACGTAACCATGTGTCTTACATTCGCGATAACTTAAACTATTTAAAAGTACGTTTCTCTTTTCCGCTCCTCTCACATCTCTGCCCGTTTTATGGTTCGCGACAATAATTAAGTGATTTACGGGGCATTTGCGTGCGGATAAGTTCTTTTCATTTTTTTAATTCTCATTCAACATTTTACGCTGCTCATTCTTCAAAAGTTTTAATGCAAAACGTGTTTTCCAATCACACGTACTGCTCCGTCATTATTTCCAATGTAGGTTGATCGCCGTTCTCCCCACTTTGTCGATACGGCATTTGTTGTTTCTTCAGAAAACTTGGCTTCTTTTCACATGCCAGGCATAATAATAATACGCTGGAAAATACGTGTCGTTAAATACACCACACACGTTTTTTCTTTATTTTACATAAAAAAGTCAATCATCGGTCAATAACCAATCAATAAACAAGATCATCGCCGTTATTACGCAACATTATTAATTCATGAAAAGTATGGTTAAACCAGCCAGGATTTTCCCCGATAAAAAATAATTAATTCAAAACAACCCATGTCCCATGAAGTTAATAACTAAAGTTACACCACCACCACCAGCATCAGCCAAGTCCAATTTGGTTGTGTTGCAGCGTATACTTGCACCACCAGCGAGTCGCGTATAAATAACTAATCTCAAATCCCGGCATATCGAGAAAACTTTGATCAGTTTGCGGGACGCGAGGTTCTCCCCTTACACTTCACTGCCCTCTTCACCAAGTTCCCTCATCCTCGCCTTGCCTTCTCGTTCCATGGGACCCTCGACATGCATACTTTATGTGGTTACATCAAGTACGCAAAGTTTCACCGTCACGGCTCAATAGCTCTCACTCTCCTCCGACACACTGTATTACGCTTCGGCTCCGTCTCACTCACTCCGAACTTTTTATAGCTCCCTTCTTTTCTCTTTCCGTTACCTTGACTAGCCGCTCACTTCTTCCCAGCCGCAAAAGTGTAAACATCATGTTTTCTTAATCTTTATACTCTCTCTACACCCACAAATATATAATACAACAACTACGTGTCGGCTGTATGAAGCGTGCTAACGTACGTTGTTCACTATTTTTTCATGAAATATTCTAGTTAGGTGGATGGGACAGTCTAACTAGCTCTATAATGAAATCACGCGTGAGTTGTGATGATATCAACACCAAAAAGCTTATATTAGGTTGAATAGACAACCTTTAAGATTGCTGCATCTGTTGACACCAAAAGACTAATCACTGATTCAGGAAATGAATTCTCTATTCCTTCCTTGATATTCCTCTTGATACATCTGCTCTTTCGTAACTAAAACATCCAACATAGAAAGTTAATGAATGCCGTCTATAGAGTTTAAATGAAAATATTAAGTCAAAGGTCAACATTGTGGCAGCAGTGACGTTCATTCCAGCGTACAGGCCAAATTCGGACTAGCTTTTCTTCCTCCTCACGTCGGCTTCATAAGACTGTCGTGGATGAGTTTATTAAGTCAGCCCGTGACTCGCCTTATTTTTAGAGTCTCGTTTCGCTTTACCCTAAAGCAAGCTTCCACCAGGATGCAGAGAAAACTCTTTCTCCAACCACTACCCTCTTTTTCTTCTCTCACCGAAAGGGGGTGACCATCGCTATGTCGGAGTGTGCCGACCGTAAATTCATATCTCGAATAATTTTCACCCGGTGGCCGGTGCAGAGACCACCATCAGAGGCTGGTTTTGGCTCACAGCCAGCGGCTCTCGTAACTTTCTCTTCTCTCGACGATCCATCTCCATCCTGCATACCTTTTCTTCTTTCACTCCCTTGCCGGTCTTCTCGGTAAACTGCATACACACATTTTATCACCGTACATATTCAACCATATATTAACTTTTAAAACATTTAGCCACACGCTTTAATCACTTGTTCAGCTAATTCCTCAATTACCATCTTCTTTTTCTTCTCACAAATTAAATTCTTGCCTGAGGAATGAATCCATAAATAAATAAATAAATGTATAAATTTATCCCAGAATTCTTTAAATTCATGTATCAACAATTTTTTGTGCTCTTTGTTTTTTTTTTCTTTTTCACTTTCTCTTTGCCGTATATATTTCTTGTTATTCTTTCGTCTCTTTGTTTGTGCTTTTCATTCCCGAAGTACAACCGAGCTTGGAACTCGTTTCACACACAAAGCACGAGTGAAATGCAAACATACGATACGTAAGGAGGAGAATGAAGAGGTGAGAAGGCTGGGAACAAGCTCACAAGACTCCAAGAGTTGCTGCTGCAATGAGAAAAATATGTCACAGGGTTGTGCTGATACATACACTGCTTCAACGACAAAAAGCTCCCTCGCTGTTTAAAGTGAAATAGTAGCAAGACGAATGCTAACCACGAAAAGTATAAATTTATGGAAAAACGCCCAAGCATTTATGTACATATACATTTAAATTTAAACTGAACAATATTTTCACGGATGCCAACTACAAAAAAAAAACTAACGACAATCACAATTTATCCAACTTTTATTAACGTCGAGAATGATGAATGCCGAAATTTTTATCGCCGATCAATTACAGCCTTCGTCCACATGATAAATTTCTTCCCCTCATCAAGAAAACCAGTGACATATCTCGTTATTGGACGAGGAAACTGAGTCTTTAGAAAAATGAAAATCCCTGAGGAAGACGCATAGCTACTGGATGTACATATATATATATATTCCCGGATCCTGTCCGATCGGCAATATGGGTTGCGTTAAGGGCAGAACGGAATAAAAGGAAAAGAAGGGGCTAAGCAGGAGAAACAGCCCCTTTGGGAGGCCCCTTGGACGTAGTCACTAGGATATTAGTATTCCGCGAACGGTACGGGGAACCTCGGTGGTGTTTCCGGCGCGTGCATATGAGCCCGATTCTTTTATCCTTATTTTATTCTTCCCTCGGTCGACTAGCTGCGTGAGTTACCGTGACTATGACAAGCAAAAGGGAACGGGAAAACGCGGCTTAAATATAAAATGGCCTACTCGCTAAGAAAATTCTCGCCTCATACCGAAGGACACGAAAAGAAGCTTCTATATCCTAGGCTTTCTTCTATCCTCGTCCGGACGGAAGTGTGATCACAACGCAAGACGCTTTTGAAATATTTTAAGAGATCCCTATACAATCCATGTACAACTGAAGACCTTTTGAAAAACTCTATGATCATATTAGACTTTTTAATTGAAGAATCTAAATCCTATCCCGTGAAAAAAATTATGTGTTATTTTAGACCAGGTTTGTTCTAAAAGATAATATTCTTTTATAGAACCTGATATGGCAAATTTTCTTATCAAGTCATAATAAAAAATATAAACTGAAAAAAAACTTTTTTTTGTTATATGGACATGCCAAGTATGTCCTAAGAAGATCTACTTCATTTATATCTTGCCTAATACGACCTATTTTTATATCAAGACTTATCAAAAATTATAAATAGCCTCCTGCGAATACAATTGAGATCATTACATCAGAAGGTAGTTTGCATACTAATGATCCAGAGAGTCTATCTGAGACTGGATTCTATAGATTCGATTACGAGTCGTGTCGCGCGAATGGGCTTAATGACGTTTGCTAGGCGATACTTGCAGGATGAGTCTCTATTACGAAATATCTATCCCTGTCTATCTATCTATTCGTATGTAGATAGATATATGAGCACACAACCATACATTACATTAATATCAAGACGAGATATGTGTGCACAGAATGGGCGTAGGTATATATAGAAGGTAATAATACGCGCGCCATTCCACAGGGGGCCAATGATGAGATAGCACACGGCATACAATCGGTCTCATCTCTCTCGAGATCTCTTGGAGCCCGTGATCCTGGAAATGCCAGCCGACATATAGTCTCGAGAGATCGATCGTTACCTTGGCTTCAAAATTTCAATCTTCCTTCTTCCACCAGCTCTAGCTTCTAACTTCTCCTTCCTGTCACGTACTGATATATCATCCCCATGCTAATGCTTAACTTCAGAACTAGCAAAACAACACATTTGCCCAGTGAATAAAAAGTAATTGTTTTGACTGATGGAAATTGGCTACGTGATTACTCTATCCAGCAACATATCAAGTACCGAGAAACAAGAAGAGAATCACATGTAATGGCATCAACAGGGCTCCAATCCGTATACCCTTTAGTACCCTTCATCTCTCGAGATCCACTGGATTCCGTGGTGGAATTCGAAATCTCTCTCTCCAAAGCTAGTTTGCATATTAACGATTAACCGATCCTCTATTCAAGGTAGATAGATCCACATCCACAGTTACAATCCACATCCACATCCACATGGTGTCTCTGCTGCACGGCTTATCTCTTCATCTCTCTTCATCCCTTCAATAGACCCATCCGCTGACGACACTCCTGATTCCAGCATATGCCGACGATTTTCCATCCGAGCGTCAAATTTGACTCTCTAGCACCCTATGGGTATGCTAGTAATAATAATAATAATAATGATAGTATTAAATGTTGATGTTGGCGTTGGTGCATCTGTGATGTAACCCTCGAATTTCTCTTGTACGCATCAGTACATTTGTCGAATACTTGTGTGTATATTGTTATGGTTATATTTGGATACAAACTGATGTTCGGTGTCTAGCTTTCATGCGGAAATATTCACATGAAAAGACACTAAAATTATTAAAGCTCTAAATCAATATTTCCCAACTCCAATAAAAGTTTTATAGATTCCCACATACTGGAGAACTTTTTCCACTGAAAAAGTAAACAATAACAAAAAAAAAAAAAACGTATACATCTATAGTTATTTTTTCGACATAAATGATTTTTTGTTCTACCAACTCATTTTCTGCGGCGATATATTGGTCAACTTCATAAAACGGTAATTAATTAAATTTGGGTGATAAAATGTATTAGCGTGACGGCACACCGTGTTGTGATTAAGGGGTATCTTAGTGGATTAATAGAGGAAACTATTGTCGTAATTCATCCACCAGAAAATTAATCATTTGATTAATTTTGTTATGGCTTATTATAATTTGTGATTGACATGGTCAATATTATATACCTAAATTTAGATTGTAATTTGATAAAAAAGTAAAGATGTTATTTTTTTACGTCCTGATGTCGAAATTTAACCAGCTGAAGCTGAGCGTGTGCGTCATCCATTGGTATAGCGTGTGTATGAACCTTCTGACCCTCGTTTGCAACAACCAAGAGGGTTGGTTTCTTCGTAGTACACGCAAACATGCGACAAAGTAGTGAGTCATTTCTGAAAAAAAAAAAATTGGATGGATAAAATATACTTTGTAACTCGGGCATATAAATTATTAGCCGCTGAAAAATTCGACGCACGAGGGAGCACTACGAGTTGAAATTAATTGATGGGAGTTTGGTAAATTCTAATCTCCGTATTTTTAGCATTTCTGCATCAGCAAGAGTGGAAATATTAAAAGGGGCTATGAAAAATGGATATGCACAACACTTTTCTATGAAAAAGAGCAGTTTTGATGCTTACAAGAATTAAACATCGAAAGATGGAAGATGATTCTCCTTTTGGTAAAAGCATATCTAATTATTCAACGGTTTCGTTTGAACTCTATTTATACATATGTGTAGACTCTTTCCCTTAGTCTCAGCATACGTCCCTTGCTTAAGTTTGAGGAGGAACTTTGATGCTCAAGTACCACCCGGAGATGGAAGGGAGGCTCGCTATCGTGTTTAACACAATGTGTGTTGAACGAGAGTCAGCGGTTGTTTGAAACCACGCGTGGGGATCAACGACGTGGCCAAGTGGTTTCGTGTCGGCGAATCACGCGCTGTTGCAACGCAAAATTTACTCGAGCATTATCGTGTTTCCAGATCAACTCATTCAACAACAACAACCCTCATACCCTTCTCCTTCCTACTCCTGTTCCACTACTCCAGTGACTCCCTCCTTGCCTTTCCCTTCCGTTGATATCCCATCTATCCAACACATATCTCCCCACCCACATGTATAATAATAACAAATGTATGTTCAATGCATAAGTAGATTATTTATTAACTTCCGTCATCCAGTTTCCGCTGGAATATTTAAAAGCCGAATGCTAATAACACGATTAACGATTACATCAATTACAGCAACAATTGAAATTATAATTCAAACAATCTATCGCTGGGCTTTGCAATTACAGGATAATTATTTATAACAATAACGTTTTCGGTGGACGGTGAATTTGAAATAAAATTGATGATATTAAATACTCGAAACAATGGACTACTCATCATTAATATTTTAGAGTAGCATTAACCCGAAACAGAAATTGACCACTTGATAATATCAACATAAACGTGGATATAAATGTCGAGAGTTATGTACGCATGTTTCAAACTACCAACTGCTAACTCAACTGGATTCAGTGTATCCTGCTTGAAGGATGTATCATTTTATACAGAAGTGGTCGCTTTCAAGAGGCATTACGCGGCCTGCCCTACTGCTGTTGCTATTATAAAGCCTCGCTGATTCTGATGCAGAGTCCCATTAGGCAGACAATCTAATCATCTGATCAGGGTAGATGTCTCCACCGAATGGAATGATAAACTGACAATCCAAATATTCAAACACTTTAAAACAGTGAATTGATTTTTCTGCCCAAGGCTGATATTGTATTTACAGTGGATTTAATGCTTGCCGGATTGGTTTGATCAATCAAACATTATGATAATTATTACAAAAGCACGCAAATAATTATTTATCGGGTCAATATGATTCGCTCGCTTTGCTTCTTTGTCCTCTGAAGGCCATAGGTAGCCATAGATAGCGCTATGGACTCTGGACAACAGAAAGGGCCCTAAATTTAAAAAACAGACAAACAATTCGAGGTCCACATGATCAACTACAACAACAGCGAGAAGCCGAACCGGTCAGGTGCAATACGGGATAAACATAAATAATTGTCAGACATTTCGGTGACCGAATAAACGATACGCCCCGAGCATCCGATAGTAATAATTTCAATGAGAGCATGAGTGCTGCTTCATGCTATTAAATATCATCGGCAGGCATTGTTCCAAATATTTAAATAAATAAACTTGATTTTAAATTTATCGTGCCAAAGTATTTATGAAAAGTTTTACTGACAATGAAATATATACGCTTACTGAGAGCGAAAGAGACAGATAGATAGATAGATAGAAAGAAATGGAGATAGAAGCAGACTTCTAGGAAGAAAAATAGCTCAACTTTATTTAAAACTTATAAAAGAGAAAAGAATAAGAAAGCGAGAAAAGAATACGGATGATGGGAATTGAAAATCGTGAGGGATTTTTAAAGAATTGTTGGAGAAAAACCAGCCAGCCAGTCAGCCTGGAGCATACAGATGAATTTATGATTAAATTTGTTCATTGTTTCGTGAGTTAAATTTCAACTGACGGATAAAATCGATTGCTATTAACGGAAAACTTACTACAGCTGGACCGAAAATTAAACATCATTAAATTACAAGATTGACTTTCACTGGAGCTTTAAAGTTCACAAAGTTGATACTTGCAGGGACTAGGATCTGTAGAGTAAGAGGTGAATGTTTGTAGCTTGCCAGTGATGATATTGAGACGTTGGTAGTGCAGGATGAAGCAAAACTTGGCTTAAAACTAGCACACGAGAGTAGAGTCTCTTACGTAAATACATAATATGTCGCGGCGGAAACGTTGCGTCGCATTACCGAGTTTTAATTAACAGCTGCGGGACTAGAATCCCAGTACTCTGCTACAGCTAAGCCGAGTTGTCTGGTGTGTGAGGCTGCTAGAGATCTTGGTTATAGTTGTACAGAACTAAACCTAGTTGGTACTAATACGACGAGTACTCGGTGCCATTAAGAAGCAGTAAAGAAATTCCACATAAGGAAGCTCAACCCATTGCTATTGATCTATCATTTTCACTTATCGCAGTTATAGTTTGTTGCACCTGTCGCATAGGCTTATTTGCACCGTTTTAATGATGTGCCATCTAGCATCCAGTTGAGAAATTGGTAACATTTTATGTAAAAGTCAGATCTGCTGCTCTTTGAAACTGGTTGATGAGAAGTTTTGCGTGGAAAAAAAATACTTGATTAGAGAAAAAAATTCTATTGAAATTTTCACTCTTGCTTAAAAATATCCAGTTCGAAATAATATTCTTAAATCAAAAATGTATTTAGTAGTTTTTTTTTTTCAGTCTAACTTACCAACCTATTCAAAAATTAACCGGCAAAAAAGCAGACGCATATGGTCTCTGAAAAAGGCGTCTTTTCGTTTCGTTAGGTTGTATTTTTTTTTTTATATTTTTCCACATGTGTGTACCGGCGTCATGAATATTTCTTTTGTGAGCCGGAGCCAGTTTAAACTCAGCGTCATCGTCTCTCCTTGCAGTTGAGAAAATTTTATTTTTAAAAATAGTAGAGAGAATTCAATGCTCTCAAATGTGTTGTCAGGAGAAAGGATGCCAAAAAGAAAAAATATTCCTTCTCTCCTCTTACTCGTACTTCTTATCCTACTCCTACTACTTTTTCAGAGCTCTAAGAGCTTTACATATGTGCTTCATATTTGTGTATTTGTATTTATACTCATATTTCGCTGTCTGTATAGACATAGATACAGATACTGATGCAAGGATTATTTACTTGACGAAACGTATAAA
Source organism: Cotesia congregata (assembly GCA_905319865.3). NCBI lineage: Eukaryota > Metazoa > Arthropoda > Insecta > Hymenoptera > Braconidae > Cotesia > Cotesia congregata. Next base: position 2,121,621 of record CAJNRD030001118.1, on the reverse strand, counting down.
TAAAGTGGAGTGAGAGTAAATCTAATGGTAAGCTCCGAGCAGACAACAATAAAAGAATTGAACTAATGGTATATAGGCTCCGCGGAACCGAAAATACGCCAGGAAAATTAAGTTTCTTTCCTTCCCTAGTGTATATACTTACGAGTGAGGATGTATAATAGGCGTCGTAGACTATTTATTTATAATCAAGGTGAATAATAACTGTCTTTATTCAAATAAAATTATATTTCCAAGCCGTATTAGAAAAAAGTTTGGAAAATCCAAAAGCGCACGACTCATAATGCTCATTTAATTATGAGATATTTTTAAAGATTTTTGAAGAACATAAGTGTGTGTTAGAACGTTAACTGTTGTACAAATACTTTATTGCGGTAGGTGTATTTTAAGCTTGCGAGAACATTTTGTAGAGAGTATATATATATATGAATTTATATTGAACACATGCGTGCGAATGGAGCCGGTCGATTAGAGAAGAGACAGGAAATTGCAAATTGCCGAGAGGCATACATGCCCAGGGTTCAGGGGCAGCGTTTGGGAAGCGGGTGAAAACGCTGTCCAACTCTGTTGGATACAAAATAATCAGATGAAGAGGGAGCCGGCTCTAGAACCGAGAGTTCCCAGTTGAATCTGTAAATTGAGATTGGTTTCAAGTTTGATGAGAAGTTATGGATAACCAACTCAACTGTACATCAATCCTCCCCTCAGCGGAAGCCGCTGATAATTCAATTTAATTGATATGAAAAGCCGTATTTCTATTACGATCATTATTATTATTATTATTACTATTTCAAGTCTGCGTATCCGTTGATCAACCATCCCGATCGGTTTATTGAATTAGAGAGCAGTGAAATATTATTTTAGAATCAATGGTTTATCCATTTAAACAGCAATTTGTGTTGAATTTATGAATTTGTGAAAGCTTTGTTCTTTTTATCAATTGATTAAAAATTTATTGGGAGGCAATTTTTTGTCGAGCAGTGGATCAAGACCAGTGTGATCAGACGCGACGATAACTGGTTTACTGCTCCGGAGCTTTCTTCTCCTTGAGGTATGTCATGTCGATTATAGTGTCTTGAGACAAGAGCCGAAATGAGAGCAAGGGCTTGTCACCAAGGGCAACGCCGTTGAGCTTCCCGAGAAACTTCAAGTAAAAAGAGAAGCTTTAAGGAAAAAGAAAAACACCAAGAGAGTGGTTTATCTTCTTACGCCCCCGCTTTCTGTGAAAAGAGTTCTTTTGCTAAAGTCAAGTGGTTGCTCGCTTTAAGATTAATATTTCTCTTTTTTTTTCTTAATGCTGTTTTTACATTGTAAAGCAATAATATTATGATAATTACGCGCTCTGAGGGCTGATAAATTATTTATTTAGGTTATGCTAACGATTGATTATTTATTTTCAGTAGTACTATACATAACTTTTAATATGTCCTGATAAATTATAAAATGTTTTTCACGGGTAGCTTAAAAAGTTACCATTAAATTTTGAAATTGGATCAATACAGACTATTAACAATTGTTTAATATTTTTTGTTGCAGGTAAGCTGGAAGAACTTTTTTTTTTATAAACCCGTTATCCGGCGGCTTATGTGCTGAAAATCATTAAGAGGTACATGCTCCAAAGTGCGGCCAGGTACATATATATATATATATATTTCGGGGATTGGTTTTGTAGCCGGGTTTTAATTAAATGATATAACTTTCTGTTCACGATCCGGTGTAGAAAGTTTAATCGGGAATGCAGCGATATCGGAATAGTAGCCGGAGAAATAAGAAGCCAGGATTTGATAAATGTAAGAAAGGAAAGGAGAAGGGTAAATTTTGTGTACTGGTAATGGCGACAGTAGGTTGGAAAACCCTTGGAGGATGAAATTAGCCCTTTCCTTCTTACCTTTGGTTTAGTTCTTGAAGTAGAAGCATAATTCACGCCTTTCCATTATCCTGTGCTCATTTTCCCGTGAATCCTACTCCCAACGCCCCCTAACTCATCTATGCAACGTCATCCCTCGAGCTGTTTATACTCGTACAGCATCCGGCGGGCTAAGAGCTGCTTATATACTGTATATACCTACCACTCTTGCTATCTGGATCTATATACAATGTATATCTGTAGTTGTGTACACAGGATGGAGCGAAAAAGGCTCATCATCTTTCCAACAATTTTCTTACCGCTAAAATATCAAGAGTCGTTGAGACTAAGCTTGCTGGATTTTATTAATCGCTTTTCCTTTTTATTAATCATCAAAAGAGCTGGATCTTGTTCGGTAAATATTTTAACATCATTTGTCTGTAATTTTTCAATTAGTTATCTCAAATATTAAACGAGCCTTGAACTTTTTCATTTTAAATTGATAAATAGTAATTAAATATTATATTAAAATTCTATAGTAAGCCAACAAACCTTTTTGATTCCCTTATGCTTCTTTTTCTGCCCTTGTTAAACTCAGCTAACAACAGTGCACAATATATGAGTGCGAAGTTATTCGTGCACAGTCAAGTGTACCGATATTTTTCCTATGTCCGTTAAATTTCGCGAGTTATCCAATTGTAAAGGACAATTTGATATTTAGACAGTAATTTGAGGATACGAGAAGAGGAAGATGAAACCACAAGCATTCTCATTCTACCCTATCTTCATGAAATCTCGGATAGGGGTTTCCCTTGTCCTGGACGTACGGCGAAAACCGTTTTGGTCATATGACGGGATTTTAATACGATTACCAGCGGATTCGTGTGGTAACCTGCGTGCTTTTAACCAAATGGACTATCTGGACTACAACGGTGATGTATATGTACATAGTTGGAACTACATTAAATGAGAGAAGAGAGCGAACCCCACCAGTGGAGGATAGTGTAGTATAGTTGGCTACAGTGGAAGTGCCTTTCCTACTCGATTTCGAACCTCGTTGGTATTGTCCACCAAAACTAAAAGGAAATGTGTTATATGCTCGAAACGAAGATAGGTTGGCTATCAAATTAGACGCTAGCTAACCTACAAAGTTATATCCACGGTATCAACCGATGGCTTTTAAGCTCCTCCCTGGTTCCTGGACCTTTAAAGTATCATTTAATTACACCTCCGCATTCCTTAATTTATTTACATTTATGTATTTATGTAGTGAATATTACTTTACCCTGCAGTGTGTTATCATTTACCAATTTTCGTCCCAACACGAAGCTTGGCATGCTGATGTTGATGGATTTTTTTGATGACCCAGCAAACAGCTGGTATGACAACCTGGAAAATGCTGGTTTTGTTGTGCTTGAAACTCCATATGTCGATAGAAAATTTACGGTGATTTTTGATGGATAATTTCAATCATTAATGATGAAGCTTTTGATCGATGCTAATGATAGTTTGATAATCATCATATTTCCAGATTTCATCGTAATAATTTTTATTTATAAGTTGAAACTCTAACTGTGAGTTAAAAGGCAACGGACATACAAGTGAATCTATGGGGATGGACTAAACACAGTGGTAGATTCTACTCCAGTGAGATTACATCCATCCAGTAGATTTAGTGTGCGCTAAAAGCTGGACAAAGTTGAGTAAAAAGCTGAAAATCCTAAACAAGAATAATAAAATAAAAGTAAAAAAAAACTAGTAACCAACAGTCACTAGACAGTAATTTATACTGTAAGTTGCAAAGTGAGAAAAATAGTACTGGGTTGTAGAATTTCACCGCCAAGACAACACACAGTGGTTTATGTTGACTAAGCCATGTATAGTAGCTGGCGTAAGGGGTTGACGATGTTTACGAGTTTTTACTTCGCTTCAGCCCTCCTTTCATCCTCCCCTTGGCAGCCCCATAGTGCCAGGGGTGTGTTAAAGTATAGTCAAGTGTGTAAATTCACACAGGTACACTGCAAGGGAAAAACGCGCACCCCAGCTCGACAGCCAACCTACCGTTAACAATATTTTTTATTTAACTTTTTCTGCTCCTACACTACGGCATATTTATTACTTTTATACCTACGATCTCTATATTTATGAAAAATATATAGATTACTTATTCATACCTTTATCAAAGATTTATTCGGCATTGCAAACAGCTCCCAGCTTTGATCGATTTTACCGACGTACAAAGTTACGGATCAGGTTATTTTACTACACTGAAGCTGTTAAATTTGAGGAGATAGTGCTTACCTAACCTCTATTTATATAAGCTTTAATGACAGTTCATAGAACTTATTACGACGATAGTGTGCTGCTGAAGAGCAGATCTTTGGAACCAGTACCTTTTTTTAGTTCTTCTTTGGATCGTAAATTTTACGAGCTTTCTTAGGTAAATAGGGTATAAATCATTCTCATTTAATTTGAAGTGTAAGGCTTCAATATATTTGAATATGCATTCATTAAATAAAAAATTGATATGCTAAATCTCTTACAAAAACATAAAGCTAGTTAATCAATTAAACTATGGATGCTCGTGCGATAAAAACGTCAATCAAAACTTACAAATCAAAAAAACAGATGACGGAAAATTGAAATGTAGCGTTTACATCGCTGTAAAATGGATAATAGGTCAATAAACGTTGGAACAAGCTAAACTGACCAGATGTTTGTGTAAACGTTAAATAACTTAGCGTCCATGATAGCCATTTACCGGGTTGGATTCTAATGCTTCAGTGTACACCAGAAATATGAATTTTCAGTGTATTTTTTTTCCTTTTTGAAGAATAGAGCAAATGGGATAATAAAAATGATAAAGGAAAAAAACTCGCACCCGGATTTTAAATGGAAGAAAAAATATTTGATAGACAATAAACGAATTTTCTATGACATCTCTCGTGTATTCAATCGCACGAATAAAATCTCTTGCGACTAAAATCGGACGTCAGTTGAGAGAGCGATCCAATTTATCAATCCGCCAATTAATGGAGGTATTCGTAGAGAGTGTGAAAGAGTGCGATTTGGCGCTAGTGGTGGTATAGCGAGTACCCAGCGCAGAATGCTGAGTATAGCGGTGTAGATAGTGGATAGCAGATACCAGGTATAGAGAATAGAGTATAGACTCTAAACTATATGTCTGTATAGCAGAGAGAATAGACAGACGGGTGTGTTGGAAAAGCTGTGAATAGTGTGCTGCTGGAGTAAATCGATATCCATTCCTAATTCACTGCCGGCAGTAGATCGGAATTTAAATACTCTGGCCCGTATTCACATAGCTACGAGAGCTGAGAGTTTAGAGTTTGAGGAGAATGAAGGGTAGGGTGAGAGCAGTATCCTGGTTCGATAACGGATGAGCTTTCGGGTCACCATCACCATCACCAAAGAGACGATACCACCTTCTACCTACAGCAGGAGGCAAGAGGCTCTAACATAGGACCTCCTGTAGCAGCTTCCTGATCACAGTCTTGGTATCTCTAATTTCCACAGGCATCTGAACCCTCCTCAGTTAACCATTGCAGCCAAGGGTGACTTGAAGGATTAGTCTCAAGGTCTAATTATTTGAGCGAGCTACCCTCTAGGATTTTCTCTAGTTAAATCATCTGGAAGATTTTACGCTTCCTCGTTGAAACCACGTGCTCAAGCTGAAAAGTTAATCTCATTTCCCGAGAAAATTATCCAACATTTTAATCTCGCCTACTTTATCTTTATGATTCCAACATTTCAACATTTCTTTTTAGGTTTATGCTTTCCGTAAACTTTTGTTTGCGTGGATTCTACAGAAAGAAAACTAAATTACTCAATAGCATTTATTTTCATTCAACAATCTTGAGTGCAATGTTCCGTGAAAAACGTAAGATAGATAATTTTTATATCAGGCTAAATATAACTGCATTAAATTTTCAGATATGGCAATAGAAAGATACATTAGATGATTTAAAAAATTTTTCGTTGGGTCAGTAATTTAAATCGGATATTCAGTCAAGTTTCCTGAAGTGTTGTTCAATGTTTGTTACGTGAACCCCAAGAAATAAGGCATACAAGCAATAAGTGTGTATACAACCACTTTATTTTTTCTCTCGGCGATTTTTATCTCGAAAAGCAGTGCAGTAGTAGACGAACGTGTGTTTACAACAAGGAAGACCTGCTGTGACCCGCACCTACAGAACAATAAATAACATCAGGAGTGAGGGTGCCTTGGATTCGATTTGTTTTCCCTTGAGCTTCACAGTCGGGTGCGAACGATGCCGATCAATCGTCGTGGCGAAGGGGTTGTGCTGGCAAAGGACAAAGACACTTAGATATCTCTTTCTCTGTCAAGCTACCTCGGTTATTTTGCCAGGATTGTTCACTGCTCAACACGGAAAAGTGAACCGGATGCCAAATATAACTGCCAAGCCTTCTATGGTCAACGGGGAAGCGGAAGTTTATGTCCAAAGGAAGCCCCGATATCAGGTTATTGGACAGGAGAGCTTTCATTAACAACAACCTTTTGAGCCGTACAACTACTGGTCAGTCCATTCTCTGGCAATCTTGATCTTCAATAGGCTCCGGCTGTCAATAGCCGTCCCTTTGTAAGGATTGTTGATTACCCATTTGCCGATGCGACCCGATTGTCGCCGGGAGACACTTTATGGGAGCTATTTTTCATATCTAATGATCCGACATCGTGCTATTGATTATCAACTTACGCTCCAGCAAGGCCGAGGCTTGTCTCACGAGCCAGCTTTTAGAAAGAAACTTGAACCGCTCACTCACGATGTAACTCTGTGTCATCTATGAGTTATTGCCAGGGAGTCTCACTGCTTGGAAAAAGCTACTTAAAACTTTTTAAGTGTCCCCTAAGTGACGTTATGAGGCAATTACTTGCGTTTCCTTCCTTTCGGTTTCCACTCCAGTGCCAGACTCATTTTTTCCAGGTTATTCCATATTTTTGCTCTAACATTCAGATTTAAACTTGCCTTTTTTACTTTTTTTTTTATTTCAACCATTTCACTAAAAACTTTACATCTATATTTCCATTCGTACGTTGTTGAAAAATCATGAGCTCGTAGAATGTGGGCTGATAGTAATAGTAGGTAGTCTACTCATACGAATACGATCTACGTCGATTTTAATGCATGATTATGTGAATGAATCCCGCGTTGAGGGTCTTTAAGCTCTACGCTCTACGCTCAACGGTAGTAAGCCCCACTACGCGTGTGCTAAAATCGATAGGCTTGCGTTGGAGCTCTGCTGTTGGATAGTTACCTGCAGTTTGCGCAAGTTTAAACGCCATGTCCTCCTCTTTTTAAGCCTTTTTTATCCCCTAACAATGGGAATTGAAATTTTTAATTGCCCATCATTGTCCTGATCCTCGTTTTCGTCCTGCACTGCAGACACTACTACTAGTTCATGAAAAAAGAGACTACAAAGTTGCATTAAGATGCAAGAGGAATGGGAAAAACAAGGAAGACATCTGATATATTGTATCGGATACACGTATCATCCATCTTCAGAGCTGTAACGCCCGGTGCATACAATATCCCAGCGGCACATTCATGGATATGATATCGTATCGAGAGACACCGAGAATATCGGTGTGCACGTCTCGTGGGACCTTTTCACGATAGCCAGACGATAGTGCACTTGTTACTTCAACAGCTCTTACCTTATTGCTAAACTACCCAACTTCAAGCTAGAGTTTGAACTAACACAAAATCAGCCCGACGATTTAATAAGAAAAGCTACGTTAATTTATCATACTTTTATTCTATTGAATATTCTTGTGTAAGTATGTACCTTAAAGTTGCTCGAAGTCTATACAGCCGTGGTTTCTTGGTTATAAGTTAACCATAGAAAAGTTGGCTGGTATATAAGACAGGATGAGGACGACGACGACAACGAGTTCCAGGACTTTAATTCACCCCCGGCAGATCCACGACCCCCGTTTGGCTACTGCCGAGGGATTAGAACTCTCCAGGAGGAACTGCATAAGCTGCCGTAGTTGTAGTACCAGTGGGAGGAGTACAAGAAGTAGGAGGAGCTCGTAAAATGATGAGCAAGAGTGAGATAAGAGAAGAGGTGATGAAAATAAGGGCAGTGTTGTGAGAGCCAGGGTAAACGAAATGCGTGTTTTTCTTGGTTAAGTTCTGCTTGTAGTTACACCAAAGCTGAAACTACCAGGCTGTTATATTTTAAAGGAAACTCAAGCTTACCCGCTCCTTGCTGGTTCGTTAGTACAACCGAGTTTAAGCGCCGCCATTTGTCACTGTTCCATTCTTGGATACTTGAACGCCGTTTCGAACTCAGACATCAGGTGTGGATTTGTTAGTTTCTTTTGCTCCTACCAAACTTTTGCTTGATCTAACGATATTGGAGGACAATTTTTGGTTAATCCATTGAAACAAATCTTGAGCATTAATCCTTGTGCTGAACAGACCAGACCAGAGTAAAAAAGATAAGTTATGAGTAATGATATCAACAGTTGGTGCCGGATATTGTGCGTTAAAAACACACTCAGCCAACAATAATCCCTTGGAGATGAAGCAGTCTACGGCTGGACATTTCTCCACTCAGTTACGTTGGAATATCCATTAGTTACAACAGAACCGGCTCTGTTGACGAAGCACGGTATTTCCCTTGTGTACAGCGTCTGGTTTACCTCACCCTTTCGTAGCTACCCTCTTTGTGGCGTCCCTGGTGTACCGGCGTCGTACGACGTACGACCTACGACGCGCGTGTACCTTTACCGTTTATTTGCCGGAAGCACAGAACTAAGAGTACGTTCAGGGAGAAGACATTGCATACAGCCCCTCCTAAATACACACATACCTCTGTGTATATTTACATCTGCATGTACATGTTTGAGGAGATGTGTGGGTTATAAATACATATCCCTATATACGTACACATACTCCTATATCCATATATATATATGGATATCCTTCAGCCACAGTCTCAACCGATTGAATTTCATGATGGAGCGGCAGCAACCCTCGGGATCGTCAGCACGAATCAATTTCGCATCGCGGTTAAATTGCTCTTATCCCATACAGATCTCTATGCGATTGATAAATAGTTGATTGTACGACTACTCTGTATACAGTATACAGTTGTAGTAGGGTGGAATTTCCGCCTCCAAAAGAATGATCCTGAAAAAGATGAATTTCATGAGCAGACCCTTGAAAAAACATTAGACCAATCAATTTGGTTGCTCCCCTTTGATTGTTCTTGTAAGTGTTTTCCAGAATTATTAACCCCTGCAGATTCGTTGTTACCCAAACAATATTAAATCTGTGAACTCTGAATTAAAATGCGAATAACTTTGAATGTAAAAGCTGTAAGGGAAACAAAGAGGATGATAGTGGGTAGTGAAGACTAGAGGGTTTGATGACTATCCTAGAAGTAGGAGAAGAACTATGAACAACTGAGCTGAGAGTATTAGTGAATATATCCTAACTGAGGAAAATCCGGGCAGTGTTAATTTTCCAGTGGACGATCGCATGCCGGAAACTCACAAGCACACCCTGCATCAGCTTGAATAAGAGAGCTTCTACGAGGGTTACAATGGACTAGCAAATGCAATATAGAGTTTGATTGAAGGCGGGGATAAGGGCGATGTGCAGCAGCAAGTATCTGCCCAGCTACTAGTCTCAAATTATTGTTGATTAAAGGCATTGTCGGTGAGCTTCAGTATAATCTGATGCACTCCCAACTGACTTTGAGATTTACCCTTTATAAACTCTCCTATCGGACTGCTCGTCAGTCATCAGTCACCAGTGACCAGTCGACATAGCATCCATCCAGTATTTACTGATTTTAATACCGGGCATCTCGTCTCGTGGGAGCAAATCAACGCACAAAGGGTGACCAAGAAATGAATAAACGAGAGTTTTAAAACCCCGGGAGCGAGAGAGACAGACTGGGTGGGTATTGACGGACGTGTGTGTCAGGGCGGGAGAGGTCGTATGTCACAGGATGGTAAAATTAGAGGAAACCAACGAGCCACCCCTTGACAGCTTTCAATTTCACGGCCGGGGCACTTTCCTGCGTGCACTCTCTGTGCCATGGACCAGTGTCTCTTCTCTCTTACTGGTTGGTGCTCATCATACTCCGCTAGCTGCTAATATATATGTCCATTATATGGTCTTGTATGCACTTGAAAGCTTTCGGTGCTTGGTACAAGTCAAACTTCACTGCACTAACTTAACAAACTCGCATCAGCGGTTACTCATTGACGCTTGCTGTCACTCGGAGCTTCAGTACCCACTTTTGCTTTCAACACCTATTCATAATTCAAGTAGTGTAACCAATCCCATCAACTTTAAGTCTAGTCTTTTGATAGAAGAGGTTTATAAAAAGTCATCGCAACACACATGGGTCCAACGAATACTCTATTTGTTTGGGTAGCTCGTAAATCCTTTTAATGGGGTGATTCTTCAGTCAACATTTACGTCAAGATGATGATAGTGTGCGTAGGTAATACCAAAAAAGGTCGAAAGGGCAACCTAAACTCCTCCATACTTTCTACAGAACTCTCTGAAACTATAGACTCTAAGTTGATTGAGGTACTAAGACACCTCAGAGAAAAGAGATTGAGAATGGCTGAGCGAAAAAGGGTCTTATAAAAGACCTTACACCTCCCCTTTTCTTCTTTAAGTCGCCTCAGGGCTAACAGACTACATAATCATAGCCACGAGAAAGCTCAGCACGGAGAAATCTTTATATCTCGGTATAATGACGTCGTTATACCAACGACATACTCAAATAATCAGACATTTTAATAGTTTAGATGCAAAATAAGATTTTATATTATGTAAATATTCGTATAAACTTGAACTGAAAAAAATTTTTTGTCAAGACTATCACGTTAGCATAGATATAATAAATCATGGGTTATAATAGCAAAACGTAGGTTGTAATAAACAATTTATATTTTAAATCAACAATCAGATTTGTCGAGTTAGTTCAACAAAACAATTTAGCTAAATTAAGAAATCAGCTAAGTAATGACAAAATAATTTTGTTGTAACAAACATATATTTTTATAAGAAAAAAAAATTGTTGAAACAACTTATTGATTTTGTGACATTATAAACAGATTTAAAATTGCGACTTGGGTAAATTTGTTAAAAAACTAATCAATTTATTACTGCAAGTAAATTAATTTGTAACTAGACCATATTTTTGTGAAAATATATTTTCTTTATTTTTTTAATATAACAAAATTATTTTTATGAGTGTAAATATCAATGAAAATATGAATAAATATTGCACAACAGAGATGAGTTAAATTCGAAGTAACATTTCATTAAACTCTGTTGATGTTTACCCGGGTGTTCGTAAATTCGAATTCATACACGAGTGTATATAAATTATCATTGTTTCCTCTTGAAAAATGAACGAGATAAACCAAAAGCGAATAGAGATGGAGCCAGGAGCAGAGACCGAAACAGATAACGTTAATCCAATAGAAAAACCTACTTTAGTGATCTTAAGAACTCATGTACGTCGTATTCGAATGTAATAATTTGGCTCTAGCGATGCCAAAGTATTAGTAACAAAGAAGATATATTTACAAGTACGTACATTATTATATATTATACATGAATGTGAGTTGTAGGTGAACGAAAATAAAGCTCCTGTCGAGTGGATTAAGAGTGCGCACGTCGTTTCTCTTATCCTTTCCTCTCCTGTACTTCCTTACCAGCATTTTCTTTCTTAATCTTTAAGGTTTATCGAGGCCGACGTAAATCTGCCGCGGGGCGCCAGACCCTCCCCACATCTCTTATCGACTGAGTCCGCCCTTTCTTCCTCTTACGCCAACTCTGAATCTATTTCCTTCTCTTCGTAACCACACACTCATGTCTCATGTCTTTGGTTTCGTTTTCCCTCCGTCCACGTGGCATTTTCTCTTAGCTCTCTCTTCTAGATCAATACTTGTATATAACCCACCAAAGAGCCGTTTAAAAATGATTCATTTCATTTAATAATCTCCTTCGCAAATATTACATCGTTGTTTTCAGCCCAAATAGTGTGATACACTACATGGTTGTTAAACTTTTTCCAAACAGCGTTGAGTAATTCAGGTCAAATGGAGTCAGCTCCACATTTTGTGCCCACGACAGAGACCGTCATAGACGTGGACGTAAATAATTCACGAGGCGCCGCTGCTAGAGGGGTCGTCATGGCGACAGATTACGAGAAAGAGAAGAGAGAGGGTGAAAAAAACGAACCAGTGCAAAATAAAATAAAAGAATCTACTTACTCTCGTGATCTAGAAATCGACTACTCAATTCTTTGTTTATAGCAGAGTAGTACTCTCTTTCTCAAAGAAAAGCACGGCATTTATTCCTCCGACTTGCTCCTACTGACTGATAATTTAGTTCATCCTCGCTCTTATTTGCTGAAACAAACACTCTCAGATTTTATACTTTACGAGTCCCTTCAACCTTAAACTTGCGTTGTTTTTCCCAACGGAGAGTTGTTTTTCATTTTATACACCCAAATACTTTTTTATTAATGATTGTTAAGCGTAATAAAATGCAAATACACTTGCTATGTACGTTATTGCGGAACAGGCTTTGATTCATGAAATAAAGTTTGCGCTGTGATCTTATTGATGCATATGGAGCATCTGTAGAGCCAACGTCTTTCATAAAAACAGCCAAGGTAAAATGCAACAAGCAACAAGCCGTCTATTCACCGTCTGAGAGTGTCTTAATTAGTGTAACCAAGGCTTGGGAGTTTCACGGCCTAATTCCTGAGAACACAAGCTCTCTTTAAAGCTTTTGATCGTCGTTACCATCGTTCCTTGGTCAATCTACGGCCACATATTGCCTTACCGTCATAAATATTTACTTAAGCTGTCTAAATTGTCCTCAGACTCGGAAAAGGCTCAACTGCTTTCTGTTTAATTGCTAGAACGGTAAAAGTTAGTTTTACCAGTACTCGGTAAGAAAAAAAAAATAAATTAAAGATAAAGTTGGAATTAAAGGGTAAGAGCAAAGGTAAGGGTCGATTTATATACCGAGTGAGGAATGACATTGCTGCTACTGAGGGAAGCCCGTTCATTGGATTTTTTTTTATTCTTGCTTATTGAAAGCCGCGTGGAACTTGAATTAGAGAAACACTCGACCAAGGTAGATGCAATTTCTTTTCAATTACATCTACTTGACTCTTAGAGGAATGGTAAAAGCTCAATGAGGGTCCGCTATTTTTTACTTTTTTTTTTTTCTTTCTTGAGAATAGACTGGAACATAAAATGTAATCTCGGCACGATAAAAAAGCCTTCTACGGATAGATCGGGTAAGCGAGTATACAAAGAAAGGATGGTTTGAGTTTGCAGAAGGGCGCACTTGTCCCACACACCGGCGAGGTAATTTTACTCTAAAACATCCAATGAATTTCATAAGCTCGAGTGCTGCGAATGTTACTTTGTTGAGTAAAATGTTGTGCAAAATCAGCCCTAAAAAAAATTTTAATTATTTTTGCATTATTTTATGGCTTGTTTTTAACGTTCTGCAAAAAATTTTTTAGTTTACCTGATTTATTAGAGTCTGGTTAAATCGATAATATTATTATTGTGATTATTATTATTAAAGGGTGTTTGATTGAGCTTTGTTATAAAACCCCAAGTATCTTAACGCGTTGTTTGTAATTGATTTCCATTTTCAATCTACTCTGTTCACATTATATTTTAATAAAATAGAGCTTTGGGGGTATTATCATAAAAGAGGCTAAAATAAGAAAAATGAATACATAAAGCAGCAAAGAACGGTTCTTGGTTGTCGGTGGGTATATTATAATATACCAGGATTTTCATCGGCTCCTATACTACAACAGGACGATGGGAGTCCCGCAGGTGGTGAAAGACTGAGAGTAATAGCGAATCACCGATGCAATCTCAAAGGTTGACGCTGCGGAGTAGAAGAAAAAGGGTGAAGATGAAGAAAATTTTAAATAGAAAAAGAACAAGAGTAAAAAATACGAAGGCGAAGTGGTTGTCGTGTGACCCTCGTCAACGAGCGTGCGTCCGCTATCTGGAGGCGGAATCGATCGCTGGTTCGGGTGGAATCTTAATGGATCCAGGGGATTGCTTGGGATCTTCACTCCAGGCAAACAAACGTAATTGCACGCGTATACCGGCGTCAAGAAAAAGCGGCAAGAACTTGCTGGAAATACCCGAAGAGCACTAGAGGAACAGGGACGGAGAAATAGGTATGACTATAGAGAAAACTCCTGTGAGCGACAGGACCAAAAGGAACAGAATAAGTAGTCAGATGAGAGAAAGGAGTTTGATTCAATCGATGAACTTCTGTTAAATTATTATCGCCCAAGAACACCAGATGGTTAATAGTCTGCATAGAAAAAAATAGTTATCTTAAATCAAGAATAAAATTGTTGCCTATAAAATTTTTTGAAAAAACGAACGAATATCTTGATTTAAAAATTATTTTTTTGATGTTGATTATTTTGATTCAAATAATTATTTTTTAATAAATATTTTTTTATTTTTCCATTAAAACTAAGACAAAAATATCTTATTTGCTTAATTTAAGAACAAATAATTTTCCAATTAATTAAAAATAAATTTCTTTAACAATAAACGACTTTTTTTAATTTCCAAACAAATTTCTGAAAATCAATAGGTAATCATTTTAAGTTAACCTTATTTTCCGTGCAGTAATTGTTGATCATCTCGTTCTCACCGTGACTCTATTAATTACCTTTGATTTCCAATTAATTTATAAATATTTCCTTTTACTCGCCCTTTACTTTTTATCACGCTATAAAAATTCACAAGCTCTCCTCGAGGAGTCGATAAATGACGCTTAACATTAACGGAAAGAATTTTATACAAATAATTTTTTAAGGCACGTCAGTTATTCTTTAACAATTCTCTGTATATAGTTTGTGAACTTAATTTCAATTACAATTATTTCAACTGAAAATTTTCCGAGGAGCTGCTTCGTAAAAAAGAATTTCATTTATGAGGGCAAAAATCTGTAAAGAAGGCTGGATGATCTTTTGCATAAACACCTTGAATATATTGAATTTTCTAAATTATTGAGAAGATAAAGAACCTGAGATTGCCCTGGAATAATAAAAGTAAAGTATACCTTGCCTTTGGCTCAGACAATCCTTTTTTCCAGTGAGAAAGAGTGTTAGCAGAAGGGCGTCAAACTTTATCAAAGTTTGACGTTTCTCGGTAGTTCTTATTCGGCTGGACTTGGTACGTTTTACGTAGATAGGAACGGATTTGGAAGGAGAAAGTGAGAAACTCGAGGATTTAGGTAGTTGGCGGTAGAATATTTTCCTGACAGAAAGAAAGGAATCTCATTAATTTGCCAACCGGGTCGTTGTGAGTGACGCGAAAACTTTTCACCAGGTTGGAATGCGGGAGCGTATTCTCTTTTCTGGACTGCTGTCCCGTTCGAATAAAAAATTATAAAAAAGCTAAATTGTTCGAACGGTTTTAAAAGCTGAGATTCATCGAAATCCAGGGAACTGGGAATAACACTTGAGTAGTCATTCGGTATCCAGCCACCCCTAGCTTGAATCTCGAGAAAAATGCCCGTGGACGCTTCAGATAAGAGTCCTTTATTTCAAATCAATCCTTTTTTTCTCTTTTTCTCTTTCCCGGCGTCTTTACTCTACAATAATTATTTAAATTAAACTCTTTCACCGTTTTTAATGAAATAACGATCGACGATCGGCGGACAGAGATAGCTGCAGCTGATGAACACGCTCCAGCGAAAGGAAATTAATATTCGATAGTTAGTTTTATGTTCAAACACTCACACTTACTGCGCTGCAAAAGCTCGCAACAAGCTGGTGGTGTGTCAAAGTCTACTTCACGTTCAATTTATAATAAATCAATCCTTTCTGGTAAGGCCGTCCCTTTTCGAATTCAGGGTATATTGAGCACGATCTCTGGTTCGCTCACTCGACCAGAAACTCCATTTTACGATTCTAGATTATAGAGAATGCTCGAGTACTAGAACAAGGTCTTGGGTATAAGTCAGTTCTGGCGGACATGCAGTTTTCCTTCCCCATTAACCGCTGTTTTAAAAGCCCAATCTGCTTCGCTAAGTCTACTGTAACGGTCCATTGAAAAATTATTGCTTTCCAACCAGCAGATCAAGTTGGGATAGGTTAGGATTATCCAGAACTGGAAAGTAACAGAAATGCTGATGGAGGGATTTATTGAAAAGATCAAAATCTAGAAATCCAGAAAATAAAAAGCTCGAAAATATTTCCTTCTAATTGATTTTTGAGCTCAAAAACTACCATTAAATTTTGAACTTGTATTAATACAGACTATTGACAATTGTTTAACATTTTTTGTTTCAGGTAAGCTGGGAGAACAAATGGAGGAACAAGTTAGAAAACTCATAGACGATGAACCTGGAAGCATTTTTCTGTTAAGATTTTTCTCAGACTTGATCCAAAAAAAACGGATATATTTGATTCATCCTTCTCTAACAGTACCGTTTTCATTTTCCTCTTTAATTTTTTAATCTACCGTTTCTTCATCTCGCAATTCAGGTTGAATTTTTTGTTAAATTCGCTTTCGTTAATTTGGACCTTTTTTTTTTTGCAAAACTTTATCTTTCTCTCGTTCCACTTCTTTAGATCCTCGAAAGAACATTTTCAAAGGAAAAAGAGTTTTGTTGCGACAAAGAAGCACCCCAGGTAAGACCCGGTCTCATAGAAATCTCATTAATTGTCGAAGAAAGAATACGAGAAGTAAAGCGAGAGTTAATGGAGGAAAGATGGAGGAAGCGATAGATAGTGAGCGAGGAGGACTGAGAAACTTTTCGAACCCTCTCGTGATAAGTTTTGTTGACATCTTCGCTCTCTTTTATCCACTTATTATCTCCTCATCTCGGCTTCGCGTTCTCGCTCCGAGTACACCAGACTCTGCACTGACGTATAATAAAGTGAAGGTGAAATAATGCACGTCGTCATTTAGTCTCGAAGCTAATTTAGGCTTTCAGAATCCAATTCTGGAAACAAAAAGAACCAGGTCAAGATAAATTCTAAAGTAAAAGCCTTTAATTCATCATTACCGTCCATCATCACCTTTCATTGAATATAGAATCAATTTTATTGAAACAATGAGTAATTGAGGATCGATTGATGCCTAATAATAAATTGTAAGAGAGTATCTAACTAATGGCTAATGGCGGGCTATGATAGCAAAGAAAACGCATCAAAGATGAAAAGGAATTGTCGATAAAGGAAACCACCAATTGACTTTGCTTTACCAAAGACCAAAGACTAGAATACTTGTGGCTTCTGCAATAGCTGTCTATCTGCTAATAGCAGCATCCACTGCCAGGTTTCTTTTCCTCTTTCTTTTTCTCCTTCATCTCTATCTTCTGCAACAACTTTTATCAAGCTTTTTGGAATGGATGACGTCTGAAAGTTCTCGACAGATTAATAGCAAGTTATGCGAAAAATTAAACTAGAAATAATTCTACAGTTCATACTTCCCGACAATAATTGGCATTTAATGATCAGAGTTTAATAATTCACAAATACTTACGATTCTTAGACTTTACTTAACTCAACATTCTTTAGTCTTGAAATTTTCATCACGTAATAAAACCTTTTTTAATGTAACACGTCAAATTTAACTCTCTTATTAGATGATTTCAACACTATTTTTGATAAAAAAAATATACCAGCTAGATATGTCTTAATAATTCTAATTTTTTTGTCAAAATATATTAACACTAGCTGTTACTCTCCATCTCCGCTGGGCGCTTTATAGAATTGCATT
This sequence comes from Cotesia congregata, assembly GCA_905319865.3. Classification (NCBI taxonomy): domain Eukaryota; kingdom Metazoa; phylum Arthropoda; class Insecta; order Hymenoptera; family Braconidae; genus Cotesia; species Cotesia congregata. The sequence goes on along the minus strand of CAJNRD030001118.1, from coordinate 2,103,961 downwards.
TTTAGATCTAGACTTGAAATTTAATTATTGTTTTGACTTGCACAGATTCCCAATTCTATCGAATTGGCATGCACCTTTTATCCATGTAATTATTCTAGATAATATTCATTGTAACTTTCAATGTGCAACCATTACAACATTCCCGTGTCTTTCTTACAAAAATGAATAATAATTGATATGAAAAAAAAAATTTGTAATGAGCATTGAAAGTTTCAGTTAAAGAAATTGCAGGTCTCATAAGTGAAGAAAATCTGCCTAGTATATAAACATAACCAATAGAATTAAAAAATTTATTTTAAACAAATGACAATCTAATAGAATAAATTTAGTTACAATAATTCATTATTTCTAAGTCAAAAAAATATAGCTTCCGGATAAGTAATCACCACCACATCATAGACTAAAACCTTCTCCGAAACACGCTGCATCTTATGGCATAAGTATTATTCCGATCGGTCCAGTAGTTTTTGCAGTACAACCGGACAAAAAAACCGGCTCTCTATTTATTAATATAGATATATCAGAAAATTTTTTTCACAGACTTTAACTTGTCAGTTAAAAAAAAAAAGTTTTAGTTACTCCCCAATAATAACTGTCGCATGTATCCAGACGATAATGAGTCCAGTGTAAATTGATAGCATAATCACAAGTATCATCAATGGTTTAATGTAGAGGCGTGATGTGTGCGCACACCTAGTCTGATTGAGTAAATTTCCCGCACGTTGATACGCGTCCCGTAGATATAGATTGACAGAATAATGCACAGCTAATGCAGTACCGAGCGACAGAGAACATTTAATGTAGACATTGAATATATTCCAACCAAAAGGGCCAGAGAATATACAAACCCTCGGATTACTACCCGTGATAATTTAAACACGTTGTTTTAGAAGAACCCGCCCCTTTTGATGGTATCAACACTGGTATATCTATAATTATATGTGATTCCTTTACTAAAAATACATCAGCCAAACAAAAGTAATGAACGAGTAATAGCGGACTAAAGCAGAATAAATCGAACCAAAAATTAAATAAATTAACAGCGGCCATTGGTGCTATTTATCGAATCACGTATTTTACTTGCATACAGCAACTACATGCCGATAAAACAACCTGTGACTGGTAAAATTGATTTATTCATATATTTATTTTAAACATTTATCTGGTTTATCTCCAGAGACAATATTTAAAAGCTGATAATTGATAACGATTGTGATTAAACCAGCGTACTCGGAAAAGATAAACAGTATTTGCTACAAACGATGCGATGACAATTGGGTTTTTTTTTATGACAATTGCTGATTATAGTGAAGCATTAGAGGAAGAAAATAGCAATGTTAGTTTTCTTGGCTTTTGTCGCTGATAGCGGCTGCGAATTTGGTCGTAATGAATCTGAGCATATGCGTACCAGGATCGTTAATGTCGTAAATACCTTTCAGCCTCGGCAACGTCGCAATGGTAATTAACGATCGTACGTATCGGTTGTTGTAATTCCAGCGACTAGTGTGCACAGATAATTAATGCGATTCCTCGCTGGTAACCGGGCGAGAAATTTCATTTCGTTTGTACGCTCTCTCACTCTGTAACTCTAGTTGCTGCTGGCTCGGATTGTGCTCTGGGTCTCTACTTGCCGAGGCGCTCCCTTTCGCACACAAGCCCTCCAGCCAATTGGGTTGTTAACCTCGCAATGATTTATTGAGATTATAAGGTCGAGTGCATTTTATTATTGCTTGTTTCGGTTCTGAAAATAATTCGATTTGCTGGAAAAATAATTAGAGTTCAAAAGTTTTCTAAATCTAAATTATTCTTGAGAATTTTTGGTGTGGAAAAAATTCTAATGCTTATTTGCAAATGTTGAAAAATTTGTCAATTACCAAATCGACTTTTAGCTCACAAAATAATTTTATTAAGATTACAGATTGATTTTTTTGTATAAAAAACTGATTTATTATCAGAATTTGGCTCACTTTGTTCAAAAAATGAAGCAATTTATGGCCATACGTGAATTCATCTGTTACTACAATATATTTTTCACATATATAATCATATTAAGCCATATACAAGCTTATAAAGTCAGATATGTCCATATATAACCCAATATTCCTATATTTGGCGTGACATGGCCAATTTCTACGTCCGACCATATCCAAAAACTTTTTCACAGGAAAGCATAACTTCTGCTCCATAACTAGAGTTTTATCCGACAAAGTTTTGGACACGAATAAATTTAACAGAGGACCAGAAATCCATTTTCATATTCGTAGTTATACTCGAAAGCAGAGCTATCATATTAGCAGCGATGGTACTTGTCATTCGTAAAAAATATGTTATAGTAACAAAAAATTGTAAATAACGAAATATATGAGTGTTGATACTACCACTTGAATTCCTCCCCCATATCCATTACTACTTTATAATCCAACTTTGTCTGCGGACAAGAGTAAAGTCGAGTTGAACAGTATGTTATATACGCGGAGAAACTTTTCCAAGCGGGAACGAGCTTCGAACTCGCAACTGCTAGCGTTAACTAGTACCTATACACATCACTTTTCCTTCTGTAACAGTACTATATACACTACCGTTGCAGTATTAGTAGTTGTAGCAGAGTAGTCGAGGATTTGAACTCGCTTGCACAGCTTTTTATACTATTTGCACCCTAGAATATCGAGCAAATGTTTCGTACACTTTGTCAAGTTCACGTAATTATATTCTGAATGGTAGTAATTAGAAATTTCATGGTTGTGTTTCATATTTATGTTATTCCGCTATTTGTTGATGATATTATGCTCATTATTGGTGTATACTTTGATATACCTGTTAGAGTATTTAGTTTTTAGAAATTCAAATTTGGCTTAGAGCAAAACAATTAACTGGCTTTTTGATTATTTTGTCCTTTAGTTAGAGGTACCTTAAATGTGAATCAAATCATGGAATAGTATCATCAGTTATGTTAGTTCTAAGTTAGCAAGTGAATATTGTTCAAAAGTTAATACACCTAAGTAAACATCCAATCTAAAGTCAACAGTCTTGTTGACAATAATCCTTTTCAAGTGATTATTGCAATCAAGGTGAGAATGAGCCACGATTAATTGCTCCAGAAGACGAAATTGCACTTCAGAGTGATTTAACTTCAATTCAGCTTTTCTATTGCAAAATTTTGAGACTTTAAAAAGTAAAATTGTAAGAAAAAAATTAATTTAGAAAAGTTTGAACTAAAGACGCCTTTTATCATAAAAATAATGATTTAAAAATGATAGAATGCCTGATAGAACCAGATGTGAGTCATCAAGCGTCAATACGAGGATTATTGCTGGATTGGTAGCTAAAGATCGATCGGAATTCCGGAATTGAGAAGCCGAAGGCCCGACAGCGGTTGCATTCCGCGGACAGATAGAGGTCTACCCTCCTTCTCTAACACTAGCGTTTAGATATAATCCCTCCGGCAGTATCAATAGTGGATGCGGTCCATTTCAAAATGATCGATATCGAGAGAAATCATCGGGATCAGAGTATTGTCCGAGTGGTGAGTCTTGAACACACGCTCTTCTACAACATTCATTCTTCCGTTATCAGACCTGGTTACTTTAATATAAATTATATTAACTATTTTCAGAATTCATTCCAGGATTGATTTATGCCGAAAGGACTGATTGGTTATTCAAGCCTCCTGTGTCGGTTAATAAATCACTTTTATCAATACCCGGGTGTTAATTTATAGCTCATCCGCCGGCCTTGGCACTTTCTTTTCCTCCTGATCTCCCTCGGGATTATAAATAAATACATTAATTGTCTAAGCTTTGCCTTAAAAATGTGTCACAATAAAGTAACTGGAATTTACAATTCAACATTTATAATAATAAATTCGCTAAAATAACAAAAGTCAGGATTAATTAATTGTTTAACAAAACTTATCTCATGAAGTTTTAAAAAAAAATATCAAATAGGTTTTATATTTTGTGTATATATTTATTTAAATATATATAAATTCAAACTAAGGCTTGTCAGAAAGAGCTGAAACGACGGTGAATAGATTGTCATTTCGTCGTTTTCTTTATAAAAGCTTGCATTTAATTCATGCGAAAATATAAAAGCCCCAATTTAGTATACAAATGCTGGTATTGCTGCCGGTTGAAGAAGAGAAATAGTCGTAGCAAGAGAAGGAGCAGGAGGTGGAGAAGGAGGAGGAAAAGGAGGGTCCAAATGGGTATAGAGCTGTGAGTAATACAGAAGAGGGAGCATCAAATGTTGGGTGTATCGCAGTTTATGGCGAGAGTAGCAAGAGTATTCGAAGTCGAGTGGTTAGTAGTAATGGTGATGGAGTAGTTGTGGTGGAAGACGCTGGATTAGACTGAAATAAACAGAGACAGACTGGGAATCTGTGTGGAATCAGCGGAGATTCTGTTGGGAAAACGTTGGTGATGTTAGAGGGATGAGGAATCACCAAGGCCTACACTACACTACACTACACTAGGCGAGTTGGCGGGCCAACTCAGAGGAAGCTTTCACGGTATAATCAAGATGTTTGTTGATGCTGAGTGCTGCAGATCGAAAAGGGGGGTTTCAAATAAACCAAAAAAATGGGGAGGATTCCGCTTTTTTTTTGCTCACCACTGTTTATGCGAACGCTGAAAGTAAATACACTGGAAGTTTTAAAGGAGTAATAGGTGTTTACTGAAAATAAATAAATAGTTTTTTTGATTCACTATAACCCACAAGCATTCCAAGTAAAATTCTTTGAGGAAGAATGAGATGGAACGAGTCTTTAGTTCTAAGCTCAAATCCAAGTTGCGAATGATGGAGCCATTTGCAGAAGAATGAAGTTGAAATAAGCGAGTCTTGCCGAGGATTTACTGCTAGTCTTACACCGTTCCTGTAATGAAGAGGTTGATGATGTTGGAACGGCATTTACTGGATAGGATAGCGCTGATCCCGTTGACGGCTACCTCTGTGGTTGCTATTCCGAAAGACGTTTTACGAGCCAACCATCTGCAGTAGTTAACTCTTTACGGTGCCCGGCTGTCGGCTGTGGGTTTTACAGAAATTAATGATTTCATTTTATCTATGATGAATTCAGATTTAATTAATTCTTAAAGGATTTTTATATCTTTCTAAGTGTTAAATAAGTAAGGAGGAAATTGTAATAAAAAATTTTTTTATTTTACGGCGTATGCTGCGATAGATGTCGAACATTTTTTTTTTTATCATACTATAAGATTTGGTGTGTCTATTTTATTAACTTTCCCGTAGAGAAAACCTCATTTTTTTAAAAGTGTAATTTTAAGGAAATTTTATAACTCAGCAGGATAGTTAGAATCGATTTGGGCTCAGAAGTAAGTGGTTCTAAAATTGATGCTGATGCAGATAATCGCAGATTTAAAATCCCAAATATTCGATTCACTAGTCATCAGTTGTGAGCATAGCCCTACAATAAATGTAAGAAAATTTATATTTTTACGGCATAGGAATAAAAAATTAAGTACCTTTTAGTGTGAACGTGGCAGAAGTATTATCTGCCATGATGCTGATGGAAGGAAAGATTCGTCGAAAGCATCAACTTACTGATGGATTACATCGCGGAAGAGGATGTTTTATAAGGATTTTAATACGAATATCATTTTATGGAGATTAATACCGAAAAACTAGAAACTGGCAGTGCATACCCTTATCCTCGCTCAGCGTCTCGCTGAGAAAGGAGGCAATCGATTCGGATTTAAGAGAGGACAAAAGGGATGGAAAAAGATATCAATCGTTCAGAGAAGAGGGCTTTAGCCACATCACAACTCTACAACCAGTTACGAATTCTAGGACAACTCTGAACTCCAGAGGTAGAGTTCCAGGTGAGCTAGCCTCACTTTGCAGAATATAGAACGTTGAAAGTGGAATGTAGGATAATCGAGGTTTTTCGCTTCGAAAATGTCGACTCCAAGCTCTGTCACGTGACTTGGAATACTCGATCCATCCAATTCGTTCTCGGCCCTCTGGAGACGCATAAAAATGGCGAATTATTCATGCGCTATTAAATTTCTACTGTTCAATGACGAATGGCTCAATGCTTGATATTATTCTCCTCTTCTCCTTTTTCTCAGCCTTTTTTCGTCTCTTCAAACACTCATCTCGTGCTTTAGCTCGGCTCGAACCTCTAGAAAAAGGTTTGACGGTAAAAAAAAAGAAATAAAAAAAGATTCATGTCGTCAAGCACTTTTTCATTTAAATACTGAATTTTGTTGAGACATCAAACCCAACATTCAGCGATTACATTTTCACGTTATTCTAATGCTGCAAGATTGGAATACCTTGAAATGACAGACGTAACTAAACCGAGAAACTATTGTGATCTGTCGGCGAAGAATGATAGCTTGATCGCTGCTGCCGGAGGACTAAATAGAAGAGAGACCTACTGACTGACGATGCCGTTTTCATTTTTATAGCAGTACGTTTAATGTTTGATGAACTTTTACTATTTTAGGATAGTTTTTGCAGGCTCAAAATAACCTTACATTTTTGCTACCTCATAAATCATCATTTACTTAAAGAGACATAATTGAGAATGCCCTAATAAGAACGTAGACGACTCTATGATTGCCATTAAAAAAAAAAAAAAAAAAAAAAAAAAAAACAGCATCTAGTACTTTTTCCAGGCTAAAAATAGTAAATAGTTTAGCTACCTCACGTTTATATCTGAGTAATTTCATAGCAGCGTCACAGAAGCAATCCCTGAGCTTATTTGCCGGATCCCCAAGAGAAAGTGAGTTTGAATCAACAAAGCTCGTCAAAAAAACCCGAACACGTATTACTAAAATGTCACAGCAACTTTTCTAATGTTTGAGATTGAATGTAAAGCGAACCTTTTTAAGCCAGACGTCGCTCCCACGATAAAGTAACAAACTTTTTATTTATACCCTGAAAATATAATCATTTTGCACACATTATACCGAGCTTACTGAGACAAGCTATCAAATTGACACCTTCGAAATTCAATCAACAACCATGATTCATACGCCATAAAACTGGTGCAATGGATACACCAGCACACCATTCCCTGGAAAATAATTCTTTTCATAAATGAAAAAAGACACCCGAGGGTAGGGCAGTAGCCAACTCTGGGTTGCGTTCCGCTTTGCAACATACAGCGTACAGCCGACCTGGTTGAATTATGCATCGTCCAAGTAAAGAGAAACCTAGTTCGCTTAGTGTTAACGAGCCTGGATGGGCGCCACCGCTGCCGCCGGAGGAGCAGAGACCAGAGATAAAATGAAATGAATAAAGAAATAGTGGGTAGCAGTGTGAGGGTGAATTTATTGTTAAACTTTTTAACCTTTTTCCGAGTTAAATAAATGAATGTTTGTTGAGAAAAAATAGCCGTTCATTAATCGACCAGTCGGGTACGTAATGCCCACCCTTCTTCTCTCCGTATGAGTGTTAATAACATATACCTCGCTCTGGAACTGGATCTCTTGCCATAAACAAAAATCCAGGGATTTTTTGTTTACCTGGAGAGAGTTTCAGCCCGACCACTCGCCAGATCAGGCCGAACACTCGGAATTTAACTCGAAATTGGCAGAGTGAATATCCGAATGCGAATCTGGAGCGTCGACCCTCATCGTTTTCAGAGGTACGCCCCGAGAGGGCCGAGAGGGCAGCCGGGAGCGCAATCGTAATTTCGCGAAACAACCAGAACTCGTTAATTGTTCCGTTTCCTGGTCCACGTGACTGGAGTAGCAAACTATCCACCGGTTCCTTTGGAGAGCTTGCCTCTATCAGTCCGATGCAGAACAACTGCTAGTAGGGAGTTAGTGCATGCTCACCCTCACCCTCCCTGTTGCTTTTTTCCACTGACTACCCCACACGATTTTTCTCTCGCTTTTTTCCAATTATTTCCGTACTTTGTACAGTAATTATTGTGGCCCTCTTGCTCCTCCTTCGTCAGAGTTGCTTTGCTATTCTGCAGGGTTGTTGCCACAACAATCCACGATAAAAACTAAATAAATAAAACAGTATAAACACATTTTAGCTGATGCGAGTAAACACCTTTACTTTATTTGACTTTTTTTTCCTCTCAATCCTTTTTAATTTTACTCCAGTTAAATTTACTCGGTAAATGTATCAATTATGGGTTTAATTGATGTCGAGTTTAATCTATTTATAACTTTGAATTTATTGTTTGTTGATTTTTGTTTTGCAACCCGAGGAGGCTTGTTCAATTATTGTGATTTGATTATGTGTGGTTTTGATGATAAATAATGACGCTCATAATTTGATTGCGGATGAGTCATTATTATAATGATGAGAGATGAATTCAAGGGTGTCTATAGTAAAAAAATGATCGAAAATCGATAATTAATGACTTTGTGCAAAGCATCAAAAATAATTTGACAGAAATTACTGCTTTATACTAGAAAAAACTTTTAGTTTTTTATCAAAATATTTTTTTTAATTTTTCAAGCTATAATTTATGTGATTGTATGCATGATACACCCAAAAAAAAAAACATAATAATGAGTGGCTCAAGCAAAAACATGATTCGAGTCTCCTCCAGGAGCAATAAGCCCGCCTTGTAAAATTGTAAAATCCTCTTGTTCCAGCCCCAATAAAAACAGTATCAAAAGAATGAAAGCAAAAGCACGATAGCTCTCTATCAGCAAGCTCTTGAAAGTAATTTTAAATAAAAGATACCTCTGTAACACAAAGAATTTAGCTGATGAAAATAAAAACATTTCTGGCTCCTACTTTCTGCCCCCATTCCGAATCTCTTATCACTCAGTGCTCAGTTACTCAGTACTCGACGGCGATACTCGAGTAATGTAACACAGCATAGCTTCCATCCGAGCGGCTCGAAAATTATGGCCGTGAGTTCGAAGCCATTTTCGCTCGACTCGGAATCGGGATTTATGTTTGTCGAGCTCCGGAAACCGTTGAGACGCTAGAAGCTGCTAGCTTCCACACATTTACACACAAGCACACCAGAAATGAGAGAATTCTATGCAGTTTCAATCTAAAAACCCATTTCTTTTTTACGCTCCCAACCTGAACCAAGCGCATCTGAAAGCTGTAAGCAAACAGGATACGGATCTATAAAAAAAAGCTCAAAATGAATAATAATTCCGAGTATAATTACTACCGGTAATATAAGAGCTATTGAAAAATTATACATCTTCCATCATTATCCGTCATTCCCAACACCTAGAAGACGCTTTAAATCTTTTCATGTTTCTTTTCTGCTGTCACCTCGTAAAACCTGAGTCCCAATGTTTTCCTTGGTGGAAGCTTGGGATGATAAAAAAGCATAATAAAGGATACCATCTCGCCCTCAAAGCTCCCTTTTAACGAGGGAATATCATATCTATTGTAAAAAGTCGTAAAGTGGCTCATTAAAACCGTTCGGGGGTGCCGTCGTTTTATGAATGATGATAAACTTCCACCTGTCCTTTATACAGAGTATTTAACCGGTCTCTTTGGTGATGCCCTTTGTCATGCCAGTCTGTGAGACCCTAGTCTAGTTTACAGCCTGTGCTTAGTACCAAAGAATGGAAGCTTAATATCAGTGTCAACAGAGTTAAAAAAAGGCAAAACGTTGATGTGCATTGAATTAATGTCAATATATCACGTCTTAATTGCAAAAAGGCATGCAATTTGAGATATACAACCTATTGGTATGTGAAATGCGAAATAGCAGTTGATCTGGTTGATTTGTACCTCATTTGTATCATGAATTTTTAGTCTAATCAATTTCTATCTACGATATGCTAATTGACTTATAGAGTTTCTAGAAATTAAATAAAAATCAATAATCAAAAAGGATGTTTTTTATACAACCTAATATAGCCTTACGTAACTAAATCAATCCATATCAGAATATCAGACCTGACAATTGTCCTTATAAACTTCATTGACAGGAATGGATCAGTACATTATTTGTAACGCAAAAATGCTTTCTTAGGACATTTTGACGGTAAATTCTTGTGAAAAATACGACAAGATCTTCCTTATATTTTCTCTTATGAGATCCTTTAGACCGGAGGTGGTATTCTGATGCGAACTAGCAATCCTATTCATTATCAACCTTGCGGGGAAGTGGAAAAGGGAATGGCATCGCATTCGCATTCACATTCCCATTCCTATTTCCATTCGGGGGGTTTGGTTCAGTCTATGTATAAACAGAGAGATTTAGAGAGAGACAGAGATTGATCCTTGGCATGAGAATCCTTCAAGACCAGAGGCCGAGTTCTAGAATCCGCGGTTATATGCAGTTCATGTCCCCAAGATAGGATGTCACGTCAGTAGAACGTGATTCCTGCCTCTTGCTTCTTGTCTCTTACCTTTAGTCTCTAGTAGAGCCTCTTGCGCTGTTATCCGCTTTTACTTCCAGTGGATGTTGAATGTAGATGTGTTCTAATGCTGGGCGGGTGCTACCTCGTCCTTCGTCTTTCAGGAAGAATATATGCTACACGTACGCTGGCACTCAGTCTTCAAGGGATGGATAATAGCTTGTAGAAATACGTACCCTGGATGCTGAGGACTGAGGTGTTATGCATCAACAGAGTGGATGAGGATGTAGATATACGTATATATCCAGTGCGGTGATGTTCTTCTGCACTGAAAAGAATGAGAATGTAGAGTGGTGCCTCTACACTCTGGTGTGACATCCATAATGTCTATCTATTCACTCCTCAGTCCTCTCGGACGAGGCTGCTCCTGACAGGACATGAATTTAAACTTCAATGTGTATTGTCGCTGCTTGAATTAATACACCACTCACTCGTTATATTTAATAAACCGTTGCGTTAAATTCCAAGGCTTATTTATGCCAGTGAAATCTAATTACCAGGGTGTCCAATCAAAAATTTGGTCAGCGTCATGAACAAGGCTTCCTGAATTATGACTAAATGTCACTTTCATTACGTAATTTTGATTTGCATTCAAATACTTTGATATTTAAATCAAAATTTTATAAATCATTTTTGAAATCGTGATTTTTTATCCTTTCACTTTCAGCTCTAACGATTTGATTTTACTGGAGTTAAACATCAAAATTAATAAATCAATGAGATATAAATATCTGAAATCATGAACAATATTTACTTTCGAGGTTAATATTCCAGTTAATAATTCATAGCCGATTGAACCAATTCACTAATGAGATACTATTGATTGCCCCGTGATCTAATTATAATTATTTTGGGTCACATAGTAGTATCCAAGCCTGTAGTTTAAAACTGTAGTTTTAGCTGGGTCAAAATCTATACTAATAAATAAAGAGCTGGTTTTTTTGTCTGGTTACACTGCGAAAACTACTGAACCGATCGGAATAATACTTACACCATAAGATGCAGCGTGTTTCGGAGGTTTTAGTATATGATATGTTGACGATTATTTATCCAGAACCTATATTTTTTTGACTTAAAATTAGTGAATTATTGTAACTAAATTTATTATATTCGATTGTCATTTGTTTAAAATACAATTTTTAATTCTATTGGTTATGTTTACTGGGCAGATTTCTTCACTTATGAGACCTGCAATTTTTTTAACTGAAACTTTCAATGCTCATTACAAATTTTTTTTTTCATATCAATTATTATTCATTATTGTAAGAAAGACACGGAAATGTTATAATGGTTGTATATTGAAAGTTACAATGAATATTACCTAGAATAATTACATGGATAAAAGGTGGATGCCAATTCCATAGAATTGGGAATCTGTGCAAGTAAAAACAATACTCTAATTAAATTTCAAGTCTAGATCTAAAAATGCAATTCCATAATAGGCAAGTAACAGCTAGTATTTGTGATAAAAAGACAAATATCAATAAATTTTATTATTAATCATTATTTAAGAATACTAAGCATATCATCCTCGCTCTTGTTCATTAAAAAATCCCACCATTATCCTGTCGACCAACCAACAAGCTAATAAAAAGCTTAAAAAAGTGACTTAAAACGACTAAACATCCGCAATCAATTTTTTAGAAAGTTATTTTCTGTAAAATATCAACTAAAAGTAGTATTGTTTCCTATTAACAAAGAAAAATGATAAAATGTTCAATGTTACTGAATTTTTCAAGATATTTACGGCTTCAAACATCTTTTTCAATATTAATATACAAACACAAGAACTATTTATCTCGTACATCGACTAGAACTTGAAGAATTCGAGCAATATTCATGCGTTCCAGCATAGATACTTGAGAGATCCCCGTCGTTTCTTGACGGTGAGTGAAACGGATGACATATCGACATCTCGCCACCCTCTAGTACCAACCCCAATACCAGTATCCAGAATACACCACTACAAACTACAACTCACCCACTTACAGAACGCGTTTCTCGGCATTTATCCCCAACATAAAGCTTACTTTTTATGTGTTATGCTTTATACTTATACATGTGAACGCCTGCTCCCGTACTCGTTCATATTAACTGGTCAGAGTGGCACGACGGATACATATTTCACGATGCACTGGACTGACGATGCATGCGTTATAGCTTCCCAGTGCTCAATACTCCAACAATCCAACAATCCAACTGTCGATTCGTGTTCGACGTAAACTACTGCTAGAAATAAAAATCCGTATTTGTAGTATGTACCATCAACCACTCGGATTTCGCATCGAATCTGGCCCAACGAGAACCATAACAAAAATTTATTCCCATCGGCCACAGGCGTAAGCAGTAATGTCTGCTTTATTTTCAGCTTCATCTTTTGAATTTTTAGATATAAATAATTTATTAACGCAATAGATCTTGGAATATATCCTGCCGCCCCGATTCACTGCTCATGGATCATTACCCAGGATAATAATGGTCCTACTAAATATATAAATAAATTTTTTTTATTGACCGCTAAAATATTTACAGCAAAAACTCGGGCTCTACCTCAGCGTAGTGGTAGGGTGGTCTAGTCTATTAACCATAAAATCCCTATTCCAGTTCCCGAGTGGCAGTAGGATAGCAGAGCAAGGGTAGGTTATTTTTTCCACCTGCATGGACGTGAATCAACGTTTCAAAGCTAGAGCCTATGCGGTGGTGTTATTCCCTATAACTGATATGTTGCTCGATGTAACGTGTCATGTTTGTTCGCAGCGGTGAAGGGTTTGCACGGATTTCAAAACGAATGAAGGCTAATTTTGCACATTCATAAAAAAAAAAAAAAAAAAAATAAAAAAATAAAAATAACGCGGTGGGAAACAAACATACACACAAATATTTTCACAGATCTACTCCCCGATACTCTTCACTCGTATGACGGCGATTCGAGGACAAAATCAAGCAGTGCAGACTGGCTTCGATAGCCATCGATGTTTGCAGAGTTAAAGGGATTTTTATGATTGAAACTAGATCCATCATTGCGATTAGTAACTGCTTTGATGAATAAATAAATAAACAAATGAAGGAAATTTAAGTGGAAAGATAATTAGATTTTCTGCTGATTTTCATTCAAAGCTGACCTTAAAAAACCAAAAATTCATAATGTTTTACAGAACAAAGCAACAAATTACATAAAGTGCAGTTGGTAATTAACGAAATGACGTCAACGTAAATTGTTAATGCCAGATACAATGATAATACGTGATGAATGGGAATAAAAACGGCTTACATTGAATTAGCAATTGTCCAAGCTATTTGTGCTTGATTCTGACACATCTGTCGCAACTGGTGTTATTACACTCAGCGGATCCAAGAAAGAGAAAAAGAGAAAGACACCAGTAGAGCTAAATTGGTCGCATGTGTAAGTGTACACTTTGAGGCTTGTTAGTGCTTGAGTAACCCTGACCTCAGGAGCATGGCCGTTTAAAATCCCTCTTTCGCTAAATTTACTCCTCTTTGCGTTAACTAGTCATTTTTTAGGTAGATTTTGTTAGAAATCTAACTATTGCATTAGTCCTCATGGTGGGATTTTCAACTGATTTTGCTATTATATATCATAATTAGTCAAGTAAGTTCCAAAAATACCATTAGTCAAAAAATTGTAATATAACCGACCTTGTTATCAGGATATCTGCAAAAGTTTTCGACCGATCTTGATGAAACTTGGTACACATGTTCTCTGGGTAATTACCTTGAACGAGTTTGAAGATGAATAAAATCGGTCAATTAGTTTAAAAATGGCGGCTATTTAAAATTTTCAAAATAGTGAAAATCACGTTTTTTTTTGTCTTCATTGGTGAATAACTTTAAATTGAAATAAGATAGCTTATTTTCGAAAAATTCATTTGAAAGCTGTACATAACATATATCAAATAAAATCTACCTTCCATTTCGGGTGAGGCCTAATGGCATTTTTTTACGTGCTTTCTATTTCTATAAAATCTATCGAAAATGAAAGCGCTTCAAAAGGAGAGGAAAAAATTAAACAATAGAGTTTCTAAATTAAATAAATTCTTAGGTTTACTGCGCCCTTAAAGCTGTGGGAATCTTTTTAACGGGTTGGCATTTTGCCATAAAGTTATTTTATTTCATTTTACTTGAGCCTCTCTTGCTCCTCTCTTCTGAGTATTTTTCAGTTATGTGTTTTCTGCTGGAGGGCATTGACGCCCTCTAAGATTACATGGGATAAAAAGAAGAAAGTATCTGAGTGAAAGAATATAAGTATTTAGGGAGACTGGAAAAGACTTGGGTCCCCGGAGGATCAGAAGAAGCAGAAAGAGAAGAAGAAGAAGAAGAAGAAGAAGAAGAAGAAGAAGAAGAAGAAGGAGAAAACAGTTGTGGAAAGAAATGACCATGAAGTGTATAGCATGGAGAAATGGCGAGAAGTGAGAAGAGAGTTTTAGAGTAGTAGCAGTTATCATTCATTTTCTGAGAAGCGGAGCCGCGAAAAAGCTCTGTTAATGACAGTCGCCTGGAATTACGGCGCAACTTCTCATTGGTGAACCCGGACGGTACTCCCAGCGCCAAGGTGGAAGGAATAAAGACTGGGAAACAGAGAAAGAGAGAGGAAGAGGGAGCGCAAACTGTGCAGAACTTGAAGATTATCTCCACCCTCCAGTACTTGACGCTCGCCTATTTTTTATTTTTTACGTCCGCTTTATGCTCAGGCTCTATTCGGCTGTCCCTCATACCTCATATCTGGCACACCTCCTCGGTCCCTAACTTCTAGCTTCTAACTATCGCATCATCTTTGTCTCTCGGATTTTTATTTTATTTCCTCTTCACCTGATCTACAACACGAGCGTTTTATCCTGTCGTTACTACCAGGTACTATCTAATTGTTTCAGCTGACAACCCTTTTATGCCATCGCCATCGCACTCGGATATTTTTTAAACACTCTTACAGTAAATCGGAGCAACGTTTAGCCCAGTTGTCATAAGTGCACTCTCGTTTTATCAGGCTTTGGTTTTTGAATCTGCAGAAAATGTTTTTTAATAAAATTTATTCGGTACTTATCGGATTTATGTATTACACTGATAGTAGGATTTTTTTATATTTAATATTATTTCTAATAGCAAGAAATAGAACGAAAATTTTAATATTGAATATTTTTTGTTTTTATTAAATCAACTATTGTTTATTTAAAAAAGGGGCAAAGTGTATTTGAAAAACTCCCCTCGAAAAGGAGACAATACTTTTAACCCGTTGAAATATTACTATTATTTTGAATTTAACGGCGCCAATAAGAAAATAAAAGCGGTAAAATTTCTTATACAGCAGATAGTTTATGTAGGTAGAACGTTAGTAATGCTATCTTACAAAAGTCATAAAGTTTCGGGTCACTTAACTAGAAAGCTCGCTGGTAGCTTCAGCTGGTTACTTTCTTACACTGCATGGAAAAGTCTTACGGGCCGTTAACCAGGGTATACTGGGTTTTAGATTCGCTGTCAGTTTGATATTTATTCATGAAACAATAAAAGGAGGACTCCTAATCGAAAAAACACTTTAGTTTACTTGTCAATGACTATTTTCAATTATAAATATCAAACATTGTCTCTTTTTCTCGGCTAATTATCCGCAGGAAAAAAAATGAGCTTAATAATAATATTCTTGTCCAAATAAAATTTTATTATTATTTTATTATTGTTGATTTATTTTTTAAAAATTAAATTAGAACAAAAATATATTTTTTAAAAGTTTTTTATAAGTGAAATTTTTTTTTTATTTTTTTTTAATCATTTCTTCAATAAAAAAAAATTCTAAAAATGTTTAGATGTCGGCTAACTTAATATTAATTTTAAAAAAATGTTTTTTTAGTCGAAGAAAAAATTTTTAAAGACAATATTTAAGTTTTTCAAATTGTTCATTAATAATTTTATTGTTCCAGACTTGCTATGAGATGGAGAGGTACCTGAAAGATGAACCTAAGCTACAATCGTACAAAAAACTGCCCACAGAACTGGACACAGCGCCTTGGAACCTCTTCAGAGCGCCACCGATCTCTTGGACGGCGACGACTTGCACCACAACCGCACAATTTGAACCCCAAATCAAAATGGAGGTAAATGATGAATTTTTTCTATTTATATCCATTAATTGCTTCAGTTTCGGTCATTTTTATTATTTTATTCCGTTGTATCGGACAGAGCAGTAGATTGAAATCTAAATTAGAGGTCCGGCTGCTGAAGCTAAAAAATAACTTACTTTTTAGGTGACCGCATCACCAGATGACAGGGATCCCCTGTGTTTGGATGACATCAAATTCAGTCCTGGTGACCACAACCACAATGGCCGAGACAGGGATTTGCTTGATCGTCATCTCGATTCCCTCTCTATGTCATCTGCTAGCTCAGCGTGCTCCGCGCTTTCATGGGACGGCTCGCCGACCTTATCATGCCGGGCGCTTATTTTGAAAAAGGAGCCCAGTGAAGATTTAGAGGAGGACGAGGAGCATGAGGTTTGTTGTTTTTCTTTTTGCGACAAAAAACTAAAACTACAAACTAGAGAAAAAGATCAATCAAACAAATTGGTGAATAACGGGGAAGTTTGTTGGTTTTATTTTATTAATACTAACTGCAACTGTTCGGTCAATCTATTTTGAAGTCAATCAATCGAGTGTATTGATAGAAGCTTCCGGCTGCCATGTAGACTAAATTTGTTAAAAATTGTTACAGATTGTTGTTTACACTTCAAGCGAGAATTGGGGTTTTTAATTAGTTTTTGCACACCTCAAACTGAAGCTTTTTTAGTTACGTGAAATTTGGTTAAAAAAATCATTCTAGGATATATAAATCGGTAGTTTTTAATCGTTACACATTTTAAAGTTATCTTATTTTAAGATTTAATTAAAAATACATAATTTTTAGTTCAAAAATTATCTGGGCAATTCAATTATTTAGAAATTTTTTCTTTACTTTGTCTTAATTTATTAAAATTAATATTTTGTTTTATTTATTAATGACTTTTGTTAAATTGCACTGTACTTTCTTAAATATTGACGTTTTTAAAGATATAAGCTCATCACGTTATTACCCTCATCAAGAGCTTTCATTTGAGTACCCACGTCAATATTTATATATATTTTTCATATATTTTTCATATATACATATATATATAATATTTATTAATATATGAAAAATTGATGTGGGTACTCAAATGAAAGCTCTTGATGAGTGTAATATCGGGATGAGCTTATATCTTTAAAAATATCATTAGTTGACAAAATAGCAATGTCAGTTCTTAAATATTGACATTTATAAAGATATAAGCTCATCCTGATGTTACACTCATCAAGAGCTTTCATTTGAGTACACACATGCATTTTTGATATATTTTTCATATATACATATATATAATATATATTTTAAAGATATAAGCATGAAAAATTGATGTGGGTACTCAAATGAAAGGGCTCGATAAGTATAACATCAGGATGAGCTTATATCTTTAAAAATGTAAATATTTCACAAAATATAAAGTCATTTCTTAATTATGTATCTAGAAATAGAGCACTTTCGAATGCAGCCTAAATATTTATCATCATAAATTGACTATCGGTGAGAATGATATGAAACCTTGAAAAGACACAAAATTTTTCTTATTCTCTTAATAATATAGATTATTTTTATTAAAAATGAAAATAACAATAATAATAAATCATTTAAAAATTGAAGTTTAAAAAAAATTAAAAATTGAGATTTTTTAAAATAAAAAAAGTAAAAATTTATGATTGTTTAATGTATTTCAGGAAATTGAAGAAGAAGAAGACAGCGGATGCGAAGGAGAAGGCCAAATTCTTACACCACCATCGAGTCCAGAATCGGGACAAGGTCATTCAAATTCCAGTAATTCGTCGAGTGGCAGTTCCATGTTAGATGTACACAATTTAAATTTACATGGGGCTGGCGGACGAAATGCAATCGTTAGGGTTACTGCAACAAATGGGCAAGGCGTCGCCAGGTAAGTAATAACTTGTGTAAAAACATAAATTATAAATTATGAAATCTTATATCAAATACAATAGATAATAATAAGACACTAACTTTAATATTTCATGTTTTAAATTTAACAGATTAATCTCCGTGACGGCAAATGATTTCCCAGTAGTTACAAATACGCAACATCAGCACACAGGTACAACAGCAGTTCCAACGACAGTAACAAGCAGGCATCACCCCAGAAGTCACGAACACAGTCCCCAAGACACTAAACGTAGAATACACAAATGTACATTTCCAGGATGTAAAAAAGTTTATACCAAGAGCTCGCATCTGAAAGCACACCAGAGAACGCACACGGGTAAGTCATTTTTTATTTTTTTTGTTTAAATGTTCTGTCACTGAATATTTAGATTCTGAAATAAGCTTGACAATTTATTAAAATGTTTTAAAAAACACTCTTCATATAAAAAGTATAAAATATTTTATTTTTTCAAATAAAAATTTTAATTATTCTTTTTTTTTTCTAAAACATTATTACTAAAAAATATTCAATTAATATTATCAAAAATTTAAATAAGAGTTGTTAAATTAATTAACATTTTTTTTTTAAATAAAAATTTAGTAAATGAATTAATAATGAAAAGTGAATTGAAAATGGCACAAGTTTAAATAATTTTTAATTAAACATTTTTGCTATGAATATTATGAATACATAATTTCATTTTTCTCTCATAATATGAACAATTTTTATTTATTTATATTTATTAAAATTAATTGGCCCGAGAACAAGTGTTCCCTTAAGGTGATAAGCGGTATAAAAGTACATGAATTATCAATGCATTGTAAAATATGTATTATTAAAATCATAAAATATTAAAGCAAAAGTTTGAAATATTGAATGTACACAACTTGAATGTCTCTTTAAAAAAATAATGAGAAAAGGACATATTTATTTAAGTTTCGTAAAATTGATACTTAAAAACTTTTTAATGATTCGAAATAATTTATCGATAAAACAAAACTAGTTAAAAAATAATCTTACACTAATTTACTGCCGAGAATTGCGGATAAAGAAAAATCATTTTTTTTTTGTGAAATTTCATTTTTCAATTAGTGAAAAATTTAATAATTCAAAATTTATAATAGTGAATTGAATAGACATTTAATAATTTTTTACATTTTTATAATAGTAGAATTAAAACAAAAAAAATTTGGCGAAAAAATTCCGCATGTAGAAATTTTTAAAAATTATAAATGTGAATTTTCAAAACTTTACCATCATACATAATTAGGAAATGACCCTGTAACTCGTGAACTATTGAAATTTTTAAAGATATATAATAAGCTCGGCCCGACATTATACTTATCGAGACCTTTTATTTGAGTACCCGCATCAATTTTTCATATATTTTATATATATATATATATATATATATATATGAAAAATATATCTAAAATACATGTGGGTACTCAAATGGAAGCTCTTGATGAGTGTAACATCGGAATGAGCTAATATCTTTAAAAACATTAATATTTAAGGAAGAACAGTTTAATTTAACTAAAGTCATTATTTATCAAAGCAAAATTTTATTTATTTTTATAGTTCACAAGTTTCGGCAGTCACGTAGTGACTGCAAGGTTGCTCTAATATATATATTTTTTCAACTATTTATATTTAAAAAAATAAAACTTCTAAAAGCTCTATAAACTAACACGTAAAAATAATCGGTAAAAGTATCACTTTCACCTTTGCATCGGTGAACTTTCGAATTATCTTCCATTACAATAGAACAGAATAGCTCGATTTTAAAATTTAACAGCAAATACTTTTTGGTATCGGAAATAGAACGAAACTGTGAATAAAACAAAGGGTAAAACGAAAATAAAAACGAGTAAACAAACAAGGAAACAGTAGACGAAAAAAAAAATAAATAAAAAACAAAAAAAGGTAACTGAACAGTACAGTGAAACATTGAAAGTTAATCCGGCGGGCATTTACGAGGCTCTTGTCGATGCACACTCAACGACTATCGGATTTCAAAAGCTGCCGACGCACAAAAAAAACTCGACTTTCAATCGTATTTTGCATCCCCAGCGCTTAAAGAGCGAGCGAATGAGCAGCGAGCGGATAGCTTGCTCCAGAGCTGGAAGAAGAACAAGAACAAGAACAAGACCCAGCAAGTACGGAGGGTAAAAAGAGAAGGAGAGGAGTATAATTCCGTGCTTTCTGGTCTGTACGAGGTGGTCAACGCATGCTGCGACTTTGGGGTTGATGAAGGACGTTAGTGCCTGGAACACGATATTGCAGCCCGGAATCCTCTTGCACAGGGGCTGCGCTATAAGGGTTGCCTTACTATAAGCGAGACTGGCTTTGGCTCTGGGGTAGTTGCGGTAGATGCTAACGGCAGGACTGTAATTAACGAACCCAAACCCAGCCCTTCTGATGGCATTCTCTGTACCGCCGTCTCTCATACTCCAAAGTCGTCATCTCATTCTCCGGCTCGGCTATCCTCATCCTCGACGGCCTTTTTGTCGCCTCACTACTGCTTGCTTTTCATCCTAAAGAACATGCATACACTTTTCACACAACTTACAACATAATACAGAGACATGAACGCGAGTAAATATGGAGAACAGGTAATAAGGATGAAAACCAAAAGATGCATTATATAGTCAGGTCGCATTTGAACCGCGTCTTGTCACGCGAATCCGACAGCAAAATTGCTAACTACACTCGAGAATTACGTAGGAAATTGTTATTATTATCAATTATCATCATCGAAAATATGCTTTACTTTAAATTCAAATTTACCGCTTTAATCTTAATCAATACGATTAATTTTTTTATTATTTTGATATTTAATAACTTCAATTCAATCTTTTATTCTAAAAAACGGGAGTGAATTTTCAATTTTAAAAAGTAACAAATTATTGAACATTATTAAGTATTTAATATTTATTTTAACCTTAAGACTGGTTTTTATAATACTTTTTTTAGATTTTTTCAGTTAATTGGCTATTCAGTCTAAAATAACAATTTTTATTTAATATTGTTAGCCTGTATTTCCCTCCAGACATAAACAATTTAGCCACAATTCATATCTAAACTTGTCTTTAAAGATAAATTTTAATTGAAAAAATAATTCGGACTACCCAGACCAGGACTCGAACCTGGATCTTTTGGTTACGCGCTAAAGGCTCTACCTGTGAAGCTATCCGAGACTAACAATATTAAATAAAAATTGTCGCTTTAGACTAGATAGCCAATCAACTGAAAAAACCTAAAAAAATCATTAAATACATTTAATTAAATGAAATTAATTACTTTAATGTTACTGAAATTAGTTTACATACGACTATTTTGAGAATTTCTTAAAAAATTAATTAATATAGAAAAAATTTATCTAAAAATGCTACTTTTAGAAATTAAAAAATAATATTGTTGCAATTTTTTTTTAAATATTATTTATTTCTTTCATAAGACTAAGGAAAATTATTATATTAATTTTTTTAATCTTTAAATACACATTTTATAATTTTCAAATCAATGATAATTATTTTTTTATTTTTATCCCACAAAAAAATAAAAAATTTACTTGTTTTTTATTATAAAAATAAAATTCTTCTCGGAGTGATTTGATTAATTAAAAATCATCAATTCCAGTTTCACTTCCTAAATTTTTACAGTGTATAATAACATTTGAGATAAATTTTTCTTAAAAAAATTAATACATAAATTTGATTTTTTTCGGTGTGCAATTTAAAATATCTAAAATTTATAATCGATCAATAATATAAGCGTGAGTAATGAAGATTCAATAAAGAGTTGAAACGTCGTAATAATAATCAGAACATGATTGTTTAACTTGTTATTTATTAATTCCAACTACCTGTGATTTTTTCGTATTATTTTATAATTTTGAATGGGATAAAAAATCAGCGTGAGTTTTCTAACACAATTATTTAACCAATTATTAAAATGAAATGAAATGGAAAAGTATAAGATACGGTATCAACAGTCCTTAAAATGAGACAAACAAATAGATGGATATAAAATAAAGGAGCAGACGTATTGATCTACACGTGCGAGTATCCTGACAGGCATGAGGACGAGGACGAGGACGTAGACGTTACGTCGGTAGAGAGATTTCCAATTACTGGAGACTTTCAGTCGTGGAATTCCATTCCCGGGGCCATTGTTCTCGTTCGCAGTTTGCGATTTCGGCTTTGATCTGTTCAGAAAGCACATTTTGTACCAGCAAAAACGATTTTAAATTTTCGAATTGAATTTTATCGCTTGGTACGTGCAAGACAGATCCGGTAACAAGAATGTCAAATTTAAATTTCTCGGGCTCAGTAGTCACGTTCCTCACTAGGAATTGCTGCAGAGCTCCCTTCATTTTCAATGGGTGTCATTATCAAACCAACATTGAGAATGTGACCTAGAGTAGTATAGGCCGGTGATCTTACAGAGAAAGTCTTATCTGAGTTATTACTTTTCGGCGTAGATGTATCGCTGCGTCAGCAGGCAAGATCTAGAAGGGCGGACTCTACTTTTTACCGAGTATTGACCGAAACCTTCCCATAAATTCCCGTCTTTCTGCTTTTTTATTCCTTCAGGGGAACACTGCACACACGTTCCATTCTAGTAAACGTTGTATTGGAGTCTGTTGAGACACTTATACTTACACACTACTTGGGCAAAGGGGGTGAGTCGCAAAAGGGGATGATAAGAATAAGACCGAGACGAAGGACGTAGAAAGTGTGCTATATTGTGATGGCACGACGGCAAACTTAATAAAATGCAAAGACGACGAGCACGCGTTGCTCCAGCAGACTGACATATCGACGTAATACACCTCTCCGACTTACAGGTCGTGTCCGATCGCAACTTGAAGCTTTCAGAATTTAAAAAATAACTTATATTCTTTGGAGTTTTCTTAGTTTTTTTACATCACGCTTCTTATACTGAAACTCGAGCTCGTATACTTTATTTTACCCGACAGAGAAATTTTTGTCATTAAATTTGACATATTCATAAAAATCAAAAATTAAAAAAAAATTATTTATAAAATTTGAACTGAATTCAATTATTTTTCGGCTTTTTGAAAATTAACAATTTTTATAACTAGAAATTCAAGATGTATTTTTGAATAAATTTTAGTTGATTTAAGAATTTTAATTCAAATTAATGCAACTTGTCAAAATTATTTTCTTGGTTCAAGAATTTTTCTTTTCATTCAAATTAATTTTTTTTCTCAGTTTAAACATATGAAATTTAACTATAAAAATAAAAAAATACATTTTTTATTAAATAAGCCACTGATAGAAAAAATGACTCAAAAAAAATTTTTACTTCAAAATGTCACTCTTGTTTTAAGTAGTTCAATTCTCTTAACTTAAGAAATAGATTCTTGAATCAAGGAACTTGGTTATTTTCAAATAAGATGTATACAACTGTCGCCCAAAAATTTCTTTCTCTTGGATTAAGATAGACGGTAACATTGATTCAAGATGTTACCGACTTGTTCCAAGTATGGCGCGACTCTTGAATTAAGATATTATTTAACTTGTTTTAAGGTTATAAATGTGTTGTATTTTTGCTATTCTCTGTATTAATAAATATTTTGTCGGCATATAGAGAAATCCAAATTTTTTAACTTCAAAGTTTTTTTCTGACTTACAACTTATTACATTATAAATAAAAAAATTTGTTCTTGAATCAACAATCAATAATTCTTTAAATGAAATAAAATAATTCTTTATTGAAGAGAATCGTTTTTGAATAAAGAATTCACTTGTATCGATCGAAGATAATATAGTCTCGAACCAAGTAAAAATGTTATCGATCGGAGTGATTAGACCTCTCAATCCAAGAAACATTAATTCAAGACAAGAATTTCGTGAAGTAAGACAACTAGTTCTCTTCAAAATAATTTTCTTGGATCAAAAATATTTTTCTTGAATTATTCTTTTATCAGTGTATACAATTACAAACCTTTTTTGTAGGGAATTAAATTGCAAAAAAGATCTGATCTTTAGCCAGAAATAGAAAAAAACGAAAAATTTTCAATGCGCATTCAGATAAATTTAAAAATTAGTACGAATTTGATAGTGTGGTTATAAAAATTAGTAATTTTATAATAATTAGTAAGAGAGGTGTCACTAATTTCATTCAAGAAGAAAAAGAACGACAGAGGACTTAATGATGTTCATTTATAAAAAAATCATTTTCACTATTCTTCAAAATTAAAGCATGCCAAAATTATTTATAGAAAAGATTTATAATCTTCTGAACAAATTTTTCAATATAATAAAATCTATTTATAAAACTTAACCCGATAATTATAATTGCAACGTCTGAGCAAAGTCTAGCTAATTTAATAATAAACCGATAAAATGCGTGACACGCGCCTATACCTATCGGTAGGACATAAATTGTGCGTGAAATGGCTCTCACACATACAAACATGGCTTTAGAGACAAAAATACCTGGCCAGAGTAATAGTCATAGACATAGACAGCCATGAAGAAATGAATGACCATCCCCGCAAGTGCTTCCGTGCGTGAATACGAATCCGTGACATCCGGAGTCTCTGCATCGCGATGTGCATCCGCGTTGCACATTGTTCCCGTTAAATTATTCATCCCACGATGAATAAATTCAATTCATTTTTCATCACTCGAAAAACTAGGAATGAGCGCGAAGCGTTAAAAACCTCGGCAATTGATTGTACAAAGCAGTCGCTCACTGACTTTTTTATTTCTCCTTCTTTTTTTGTTCAGTCGGTACAAAAAATATAAAAAACTGCCTTACCGAGTGGAGCTTGATGAAAAAGAGGGTCGAAATAAGTGCATACTCGGCCATTTGCGCACCCGAATCTCTATTGCCTGGAAGAAATAAATCCCTTTCGCTCGACTCGTCCTGCTCAACTTCTCTTCTCGGTAAGGTGCTTCTTCAGCTTCTGCTTCTGCTCCTCCTGTGTAGAGTAATTCTCCGCCGCGAGGGAGTCAGACCCCAGCTCACTATCGCCCACCCGTTCTAAGTCCTTGTAATTTCTCTTTTTCCCGCCGAAGGCCAGTAAAAACACTGCCCGGGTTAAACTTCTTCTTCTTTCCCATAATCTTCGTCTTCTTTAACATAACATTGTCTTCTGCCCCCTCTATTTTCGCAGAATCCATGAATCGATTCTAGTAAATTTTTTTTAAAGAATAATTTCACACTGAAAAAAAAATATTAATTTATACTAAGAACAAATTTCTTTATCTAAAAATAAGAAAATATTTGGCTCAAGTTATCACTTGAGCCAAGAAAATATTTTTCTTCCTAATTATTTTCTCAAGGTGAGAAAATTTTTTTCTCAACTGAAGTAGGTGGCGCTGCTTCCCTAAAGTATCTAAAAATCTTGATCAAATACAAAAATTTATTGTATCAAGTATTTATGATAAAATTAAAAAAAAAATGACTCACCAAGAATAGAATTTCAAGCAAAATTTCTACTTCTTAACACAACTTCAGTCTTCCAGGCACCCGACAAATTTTCTTGAGCCAAGAATTTTGTTCTCCAATCAATAAATTTTTTCAATTTACAGTGCATCACATCATAAATAACCCTTTAAAACAGCTCACCGTCTGACAGCGCGTCAAACAAAATAAAAATTATAGTCTAACAATAATTCCACCTTGGTAAAATGAAATAAACAGCATCATATCACTTTCCCCTTGGTTGATAGCTCTAACAAGAAATTTTTAATTCCCCTTTATTATTAACCAGTAAATAATGATAATGATAATGACAACAATAATGTATTCTCGGGATTATGAAAACGGGGTGACGTTGATGAGGTGACGCAGCTTGGTAATGAGAGAGACAATGTGGGGTTACCACCTGTGGCTCTTCAGCTACCGGGTTAACAAGCCGCGTTGGTTATTGCCAGCAGAGAGCAGAGAAGGACGGGAGGTTAGGGCGAGGAGGATGAACGATTGCAATTTTCTCGCGAAATAGAGAAAGATTCACCATAAAAAGGAAGCTAACAATGACAATGACAATGACTAAGAAACAGAGGCTCTGAAATATTAGCAGAGATGCCTTGTCGTGATCACCACCCGCCCAAGGCGACTCTTTTTTCCGTCATTCCACTTTGTCTTCTCCTGTTTCTGCCTCTACCCAGTTGTTCTTCATCTTTTGAGAGGACTCCCTCCTTATTCTTTTACATGGATGCATGCTCACTGAAAAATAGATTCACGTTGGATCCATTGATCTAGACGACGTGTGTTATTTCATCCGTTTTAGTTTTTCCAAAGTGAGGTACCTATAGTAAGAAAATTGGAAAATTCCTATCTTCAGGCGCCACGTCCCCGAGCGTTATTTCGTCTACGATAATAAGACGAACGAGTGGAAAAACACTTGTACGAACAAGTATAAATACATCGTATAATATATACCGTTCGTGGATCCTCCTGGTGTATATTTTGTAAAAATACCCTCAAAAGATCTGAAAGGAGAGGGAGAAAATTTATGTCGCTGTTTGTTTAACCTTCCGGTTGTGTAGTTTGCATCGTTTAAACCAACAGTCCTCAGTTTGTTTCTTATCCAGCACCTTGTATTATATTATATTGCGAGGCTCTGATGCCCCAGCTCTGTCATTGCTCCTCAAGTCTTGGTATTGCCTTGAGGAATAGGTATACTCTTAGGGTATAAGGCAGAGTATGGAGAACGACGGCGACAAATCCAACAAGAACGTCGTGAGGCATAGCCAAATTCCTCCTCATTCATCCCGTTGGCGTACGGCATACCACCACGCAGCAAGAAAATTCCTCGGGAATTATATATCTAAGACACACGAGATAAGAACTCCACTTTAGACCCCAAAGACGCTCGAAATAAAAAAACTTCGGGAATACTAATATGCGTGCATGCCTCGAGCTGTTTTGTTTATAATGAAAATAATCAGTTACTAATATGAGTTTAGTTTTCAATTTTTGGATGTTATAAGGAAAGTTGGGGAATTTGGTGGTTGGTTAAGACGTGAGGGAAATTTTTCAAAGTTTTTTTTTTGTTAGTAAGGTAAAAGACCTAGTTATTGACACTTGCAGTTTTATTTTAATTAAATAAAACAAATTGACTCTAATAAATTAATAATAGTAATTTTTGAATTATAAGGAAATTTTTTAATAATTTTTGAATTATAAGGAAAATATTTAAGGAAATTTTACTTGATTAAAGAATTTTTCGTCTTGATTCCAAAGAATTACTCTCTTCAAAATTATATTCTTGGTACAAGAATTTTTCTCTTGAATCAATTTTTTTTTTTCAGTGTATTGTTAAGTGATGTTATATAATTCAGAAAATTAATAGTTAGAACAAAAAAATGGTAATTTTTTGGACAAATTTATTCTTAGTAAGAAAAAAATTTTCTTTAAAAATAATAATTGTGGAATATTCTTGAATTATTGATCTAATTACAATTCTTTA
Organism: Cotesia congregata; assembly: GCA_905319865.3. NCBI lineage: Eukaryota > Metazoa > Arthropoda > Insecta > Hymenoptera > Braconidae > Cotesia > Cotesia congregata. Next base: position 2,076,177 of record CAJNRD030001118.1, on the reverse strand, counting down.
AGCAATTGATTACAAATATAATCTAAACATTTAATTTTAATAAATTAAAATTGAGTTTTGCGAAATTATAAAGCCTATAAAAATGTTTAGTGATGAAACTAAATGAAAATACTTCTAATTTTACTTAAAAATAATTAATTATAAAAAAATTGTTTGGTTTTGTTTAAATATCAATAATTGGAAAAAAAAAAAGTTACTTATTTTTCAAAAAATTACTAATTTTTAAACCAATTATTGATTGAACAAAAACTTTTAATTTTTTAAATTAATTATTAATTAATTTTATTTAAATTAATTAATTTAATAAATTGATTAAATTAATTTTAATTAATTAGGTAAAACTTAGTGGTTGAACTTTTTTTTTCAAAAAATAAAAAAAAAATTGTAGTTAAATAAAAACACTTTAACTTTTTCTAAAAAATAATTAATTAAAAAAAATATGTCCTAATTTTTTTTTCTCAAGAATTGAAAAAATTCCTTATTTCACAAAATAACTAGAGTAAGACCCTATAATTACACTTTTCCGTGTGTTTGTAAGAAAAAGATTAAATGTGAGGTAAATAAATACATATATCCAAGCAATTTAATACCAGCGACTCTGAAGCAATCTCCAGCTTATTTACCAGATTCCCTTGAGAAAGTTCCGACTCAAAAAAGCTCGTTCAAACCTTGAAATAAAACGTCACATCAATTTATAATGACAATTAAAAAAAATCATTAATAATAAACCCTGCAAATAAAATTCCTCGATATGTTCCAGGTGAAAAACCATACAAGTGCAGTTGGGAGGGATGCGAATGGCGATTTGCGCGCTCGGACGAGCTGACCCGCCATTACCGCAAGCACACAGGAGCCAAGCCCTTCAAATGCCGACACTGTGATCGTTGTTTCTCGCGCAGTGACCACCTGGCCCTTCATATGAAGAGACACGTCTAATCTCGCTTACCAGCACTTACTGTCTAACCACTTCCAAGTGCGATCAGTGAGCTCGAATTTATTTAATGCATGCCAGCTCCTGGTTATGGCGATCCTCTAATGTCACCGTCGTCGCGCGTCTTCGTCAGCTAGCCGACTTAAAATAAATAAAAAAAAAAAATTAATGAAATTGGAAGGAATTAGTTGACACGTTCTCTCAAAAAAACTTCCAGCCTTGCTTCCAAGTTCATCTTTTACTTGTTTTTACGCTGAATTAATTAATTAATTAATTATTATTCCTGCAAGACATTTTAAAGTATTGGTCTAGCCCCGAGAATTATATTTTTAATAATATTTTTAATTGTAGCCTTATTGATAAGTATTATTAATTATTAATTATTAATTTTAATTATTATTAATAGTTACTAGTTAATAGATTTAATATTTAGTTAATAGTTGCTAATAATTAATTAATCATACCTTGGAGGCTAGACAAAATTGTGATCCTGCGCTGAAATTAAAAATTTTCTCATAAATCAGCCAGATATAATAATAATAATTATAATAATAATACTATTACTAATAATAATAATACTAATAATAATTAATTGTTAAAATTAAAACGTAGCTTGATAATGCGAAAATTTAATTTTTTAGCGGGAAGATAATTATTATTTAAGACACGATTAATCACTGCCAATAATGTATTACGATGTTGGTACATCGGCGTCTTTATTATAATCTATATTTAAGAACAAGTATCGATGACAACGAGGAAGGCAACGATATTAGAGATGAAAAGAGAAAAATTAGCGAATTTTATTAGTAAATTTATGCGTCGTTCGTAATTTGAGATTTTTTATCATGATTTATTATTTTTTATGAAATTTATTTTTTTTTTCTTTATTATTGTGTAATATGATTAATGATTATTATTGGAGCCTCTGGATCCTCGGTGCTAACGCGGTATTATTTTAAAGTCTTGATTTATAGAACGATGCTGCGTAAAAGAAAATTTTTCGGGCTACATTCGGAATTTCGAAAGGTTTTAAATTTAAATTGAGGTGAAATATTTAAGATATGGATAAAATACAAGATTTTTTTTAGGAAATTTAATTTTCTACAAGAAGAGTTATCAAAATTTTTATATGATATTTTTAACTGAATTCAATTATTCTTCGGCTTTTTGAAAATTAACAATTTTTATAACTAGAAATTCAAGATGTATTTTTAAATAAATTTTAGTTGATTCAAGAATTTTGATTCAAATTAATGCAACTTGTCAAAATTATTTTCTTGGTTCAAGAATTTTTCTTTTGATTCAAATTAATTTTTTTTCTCAGTTTAAAATTATGAAATTTAACTGTAAAAAAAAAAAAATACATTTTTTATTAAATAAGCCACTGACAGAAAAAATGAGTCAAAAAAAATTTTTTCTTCAAAATGTCACTCTTGTTTTAAGTAGTTCAATTCTCTTAACTTAAGGAATAGATTCTTGAATCAAGGAACTTGGTTATTTTCAAATAAGATGTATACAACTATCGCCCAAAAATTTCTTTCTCTTGAATTAAGATAGACGGTAACATTGGTTCAAGATGTTACCGACTTGTTCCAAGTATGGCGCGACTCTTGAATTAAGATATTATTTAACCTGTTTTAAGCATATAAATGTGTTGTATTTTTGCTATTCTCTGTATTAATAAATATTTTGTCGGCATATAGAGAAATCCAAATTTTTTAACTTCAAAGTTTTTTTCTGACTTACAACTTATAACATTATAAATAAAAAAATTTGTTCTTGAATCAACAATCAATAATTCTTTAAATGAAATAAAATAATTCTTTATTGAAGAGAATCGTTTTTGAATAAAGAATTCACTTGTATCGATCGAAGATAATATAGTCTCGAACCAAGTGAAAATATTATCGATCGGAGTGGTTAGACCTCTCAATCCAAGAAACATTAATTCAAGACAAGAATTTCTTGAAGTAAGACAACTAGTTCTCTTCAAAATAATTTTCTTGGATCAAGAATATTTTTCTTGAATCATTTTCTTATCGGTGTATACAATTACAAACCTTTTTTGTAGGGAATTAAATTGCAAAAAAGATCTGATCTTTGGCCAGAAATAGAAAAAAACGAAAAATTTTCAATGCGCATTTAGATAAATTTAAAAATTAGTACGAATTTGATAGATTGGTTATAAAAATTAGTAATTTTATAATAATTAGTAAGAGAGGTGTCACTAATTTCATTTAAGAAGAAAAAGGACGACAGAGGACTTAATGATGTTCAGTGGCCAAATAAATTAATTGATATGTAACGATAAATGATAGGTTAATTGTGTGGATGCTAATGAACAAATATTTATGTATAAGTATACACAAAACTAAAAATAAATATAAATATATATATATATATATATTAAATGGAAAAAAAAATATATATTAAAGAAAAGAAAACAAGTAGCGAAATAAAATGTTGTGGATGTCTCGCGTATAGAAAAATTACAAATAAATTAGATGTAACGCGAAGAATGACTGAAGTTATCATAAAAAATTATTGCGTAAATAATGATATATGATAAATGATAAATAAACGAGCCAGAGCAATTACTGAGTTTGTATATCGTGCAATTTTTAAAATGTTTCATTATTTGTTACCACATTTGACAATTTAATAATAGTAGGATTAAGTAACGAAGAATATAAGTATAAGTATGAGTATGATTATGAGTAATGTAGCTATTAAAGGAGAAATTATTGAATTGAATGCTACTAAATGAGTTTATTGATTTTTAAATTAAAGACAGAGATAAATATTTAAGTAAACACTTAATACTAAGGTTAATGTGTATTTGATCAACCGTATTAAGCAAAAGTCTTATTGATAGCCATATTTTCAGTAAATACTACGTTAATTGAGGTCCCGGGCGTACGGTACCAGTTTTCGGCATTTATTTCATTGTAAATCCATTCGGAAAATATTATTAATTGACTATTATAGTTAATTACAATTGATAATTGATAAATGCTTGCGCTTAATTGTTAATTAAAGTAAAGCTGAGGGGAATCTTGCCATTTGTCGGCTGGGAGGGAGGCTAAAGAAAAGCGTTGTATATTATATTGTGAATTGTACATTATTTGTACTGCATTTTAAGTTGTTTTTAGTAGTGCGTCAAATTAACTCGCTGTATAAAAATCCAATTAAAATTTTTTTATGTGGTAATTTTTTAAGACGCTCTTTTTTAAATTTTATTTTTGAAATTTTTTAAGTTTGTGGTTTGTAAAAATGAAATTATTTTATTATCAAATTATTTTTTTATAAATGGTTTTATTATTTTAGTATGAAGAATTTTTATTTGAAAAGTTTTTCTATAGCTCCATTACATCAAGAGATAATTAAGTTTTTGTTCATTGGAACTTGGAACTATTTGCGCGCATGCGCGCGGCCATTTTGAGCAGCTTTAAGCGCGAAAGTTTTGTTTTTACTCATTCCAAGGCTTAAAATTGATTATTTTAATAACTTTTTCTTTATATTTTTGATTAATATTTACAATTATACTAAATTTCGTTATTTTTTCAATATTTTAAATTAAATATGGAGTTATTGGAACTTGGAACTATTTGCGCGCATGCGCGCGGCCATTTTGAGCAGCTTTAAGCGCGAAAATTTTGTTTTTAATCATTCCAAAGCGTGAAATTAATTATTTTAATAACTTTTAAAGACTTTTTCTATATATTTTTAATTACTATTTACAATTATGCAAAATTTAATTATTTTTTCATATTTTAAATTAAATTTAGAGTTATTATAAACTATGAAGCGCTTAAAATGGCCGTTAATTATCTCGGGATCTAATTGAGGTATTAAAGAACTTTTCACGGTAATAAAAATTGTTTTTTTTTTTTTTGCGATAATAAATACTAATTCAAAGAAAGAAAATGTGTTAAGGATTAAAATAAAAGCGAAACAAATTTTTTTATGCGTAAGTGTAAATTGGATTTGTATATTAAAAGCGGACTAATTTTCCCGGCCCGTCAACGAGACTTTTGTACATTTTCATTCCTTCCATAAGATAATTAAATGGTTTTTTAAATTATTGTGCGTAAAATAAATATATATATGTATAATTATATCAAAAATACGAGTCAGTTTAAAGTAATTAACGTACGATTACGATTAATATACATGTTAATATTATTATTAATATTAATACTGATAAATCAAGTAATTATGAGTATGATAATTAATATATATATATTTAAAGAGAGTAAATTGTATTATGTAATAATTAGGTTGGCTAAAAATATTTCACCATATATTATACATTTTTAAATAACGATCGTTAAGATATTTACCGATTGAAGATAAATAAATAAAAGATACTAAAGAATGATTGATAAGTTTTAAAATTCACCTGTTGTTTTATTTTTTAATTTTCTCTATTAAATATAGTAATTAATAATGATAATAATATTAATAAATTTTATTCTATCGAAAATATATTTTGCTATTTTATTTCTTCGAAATACCTTCATTTTTTATTTTTTTTTCCTTTTTAGCCAACCGATTCCTATCAGTCGATGCGACATCAACATTTTTATTAAAAAAAATTGTTTTATATAAATTAAAAAAAATTTTTAATCTGAAATTTTTGCTTACAAAAATCTTGGTATTATTTTCAACAGCAATTTATTCATTTTATACAATATGTTCAATCTAATAGAACTAGTTTTCTATAAATATTTATTCACTTGTAAGTAAGCATAAAAAAAACTCCCACATAATTTATCGGAAGAATAATACATAGTAAATATTTTCCTGAAGTAAACACGTTTGTTTTCTTCGAGTAATAATAATTACAATTATTAAATAAATATTCAATTTTTAATACGTTAAAGGTTTAATTTATGATCGAAATATCATTTTTTTTTTCAATATAAAATCAATTTAATCACATTAATTCAAAATTTCACTTTTTGTGATTAATCATAGGCTGTAAAATTTTTTTTATAACTCCGTATAAAATTTATAAAAAAAAGTTTCATTAAATTCTAAAATTTATTTTTTTTTTCAATTTTTTTTACTTAATTTCCATTTTTTTATAAAATTTTAATTCAAAAGTCAAAATTATAATTTTTAAATCCAAAAATTTTAATGAAATTAAATTTTTCCAAAAATTTAATTAGTTTTCATTTTTTTAATTTTTTTCCACAAAAAAAAATTCCAACTTAAAAAAAAATTTATTTGCTCTTTGATAAGAAATGAAATTTTCTATATAAATCCAAAATTTTCCAAAAATTTAAGTAGTCTTCATTTTTTTCACCAAAAAAAAAATCAAATTTAAAAAAAAATGTTTTTCTCTTCATATTATATCTTTAGAGCCTAATTACACGATTAAAAAAAAAAAATTATTTGCCTTTTTGATAAAAAATAAATTTTTCTATATAAATACAAAAATAACTTCTCATAAATTTATTTTTCACGTGGATAAATACAATATTTTTTTTTTATTACCAAAATAAATGTTTTATTTATTTATTTATTTATTTATTTATTTATTTACCTATTCACCAAGTACAATGTTTTGTTTCTATAATTCAATATTTCTAAGCGTGATTTCTACAGGCATTTACCCCGTAAATAAACAGTAACTATATATTTAGGTAAACGAAAAACAAGAGCCGAAGCGAGTGTAAATGAAGTGGGATTTCTCGGAAAGAAAAGCAAAAGCAAGGAAAAACATAAAAAAATAAAGGGTAAACCCAGTAGAAACATTTCTCTTATTCCGTATCCTCCTTCGGCATGAGTGGTAAACACTTTTGCACCATTCGCCAATCGAGATCCAAGTTTGTAGAGGCTCTGAACCGTTTTTCAAAGAACGTTTTTCATCACCGTTTCGCGTTTCTTCTCCCAATCCCGGTCTCTCTTGCCACCCCGAACCCTCCACCCCCGACACTCACCTTTCACAATCTCTCTTGAGTTTCCACAAACGCGATTTTCACCACAAGAGCCATACTAACCGTCTCACTACCCGACAAAGAACACCAAGAAATTGTTCGTTCGGCACTTCCGGCCATACCGTCCCTCCAACTATTTTTCCCAAAAAAAATAAGCGAGAAAAAATTACTGAGATTGTTTTTTCTTTGGAAATTCGATTTTTACGAAAACTGGTCAACGCCCGGCACCTGACGTTCCAAAATTTTTTAGAATTGTCGATGAATTTGACAATTTTTTATGATTATAAATAGAAATTAGTTAATTAGATAATTATATATTTAAATAAAATAATTATTAATGTTGAGTGAATGGAAGTTTAAATGTGACGTGCGAATAAGTAAATATTTTGACTTAAGGATCCAAGATACGAAAAAACTCAGATTTTTTTTTTTGAGAATAAAATTTTCTACAAAAAAGGTTTCTTATCAATATTTATCTCAGAATTTGAACTCAAACTTTAAACTCATAATTTTATTCAAAAAAAATTAATTCATAATCTTTGCAAAGGAATTCTGCTTAAAGGATAAGAGATATGTTGGAATCTCTAGTGGAATTTGTTAACATAGGGATAAAAAAGGATGTGTTAAAAAAACAAAATTTAATAAAAAATCAAACGCGCTTTGCGCGCTTCTGTCAAAATGTTTATTATCGACAATTTAATTAATCAATATTTTTACAAATTTAACTTATTGATATTTAACAGTTGTCATAGTAACCGTTGCTATGGCAACTGTTGCCAAAGTGGTCACCATAGCAACGAAAAACGTCAACAATGAAAACGTCACATCAAATTTTTAATAAAGGATAATAAGTTATAATAACAAAACAATTTTGTTACTATATCAAAATCTTTTAGTTGATTCGACAAAATACTTTAGTTAGTAAAACAAATTTTTTTGTTGAAACAGCAAAATCATTTTTATGCGTGCAAGAGCCGTTAAATGTGCATCTATACCTGATGGTTTATTGCAACAAACTCCTTGTAATTACTCATTCACCTGAACCAGTATTCCACTGAAGATTCCAACAGGTTATGGGCCCTGGTTTAGGTAATGAAGTAAACAAGTTAAAGTTTCATGAGTTTCAAGTTAACATGAGGGTTTTTAGTTAACTTGAAAAAGTAATGTAGTGAAGCACGGTGAAGTGCATAAAGTTTAACTAAATTCTAACTATAAATAAATATTTAATTAACGGCTTCTTGTAATTACTCATTTACTTGAACTAGTATTCGACTGGAGATTCCAACTAAAGATAATTTAATTTTCTACAAAAAAAATTCCTTATGATTTTTGTATCTCCAATATTTTATACGGAAATTTGATTTAAAAAAAATCATGCAATTTTTTGATGTTCAAATTCTCAAAAAATTTTTTACAGTGTAATAATGAATATAGATAGGCAAATAAACCATTAAGTATTTAAAATAAAAATGCTTACGTTGTATAATTTCCAACCAAAAGTTAAATAAATAATAATATTATTAAACATAATTAAAATGTATATGTAAATATATTTCTATTTATAACAATAATGTGTACAGTGTCAGATGTTAGGTGAGCACAAACAAATGAAAAGTAAAAATAATAATATAAATAGTAACTATTTATTTGGGCAAAATCAAGTCTCAAGGTCTTGTTAGCAGATATATAATAATAATTATTATTATCATAAGTTAGTTTAATAATATATTATTAAAATTAGTTTAAATTATATTATATACTAATAATAAAAGCGTAGGTAATAAATCAACGAAGAACGGTTGAAATAAAAAATGGCTATTTGAAAGTGAAAAAAGCTGAAAGAATAATTTTAAGGCATGATCGCTGGTTGGTTTATTATAATTAAAATTTATATTAGATATTGCGCAAATGAACAAGGATCTAGTGATCTATGGTTATGATAATGAAAAATGAATGAAAAAAGGTGAAAGGAGACACCGATATATATTTTTAAAAGTGACCTTTGGCATTTAAGACTTGTAAAAAGATAAAACGTGCAACGAGTTAAGTAACAACTAAACTTCCTTCCTTTTTATTAGTTTTATATGTTTTACATGGATAGTAATTACCTATGAAATAGGAAAATTTGGTACTGACATTCCGGAGTAAGTCACTGACTGGAAAAGTGAATTTTTGGTGTTAAAAATAATTATAAAAGATCAATTTACAAAAAATTCCCAGTAAAAATGCTTGAGTAGTTTTTATAGGTTTTATATTTTGGAAAAATTAAATGTTTCATTCATTTTTTTTTTTATTTAATTTATTTTCTATTAAGTTTTTAGTAGTTTCAGTAAATTCATTGTTTTTTACAATAATTTTTAATATTAAAATCATAAAAATAATTCTTATTTACTAGTTATAATTCTTATCTTCATTATTTCAATAGTAATAATTATTCATCATACTAGTTTTTCATGTTTATCATTTTTCCAGTGCACACAGAAAAAAGAAAACTCGAAAAATTACAATATAAAATGTAACGTGGCGCTCCGTGATGAAAAACTGGAATAATTACAGTTTCAGATTGTAATTATTACATATTTTATAAGAATTATATTGTAGAATGTAATATTTACATTGAAAGCTCTGAAATTTAAATTCAAAGTTTGAATTTACAAAAATGTTATTTTGAACTGTAATTTTTCTAGTTTTAAATACGACGGGACACTTATTACCATTATAGCAAAAATTATTGATACTTTTCTATATTTTTTTACATTTCGATGCTCTAATTAGCAAATTGTCTAACTTCATTTTAGAGAATCGTCCATTTGTACACTGAAAAAAAAGTTTTTTTCCACCTAGGAAATTTTTCCCTCCTGTAAAGAAACTGGTATACCTGTGTGGAGAATACCAAAGTTTTTTTCCTACACTAATAAGTATAGTGATTTTTAAAAAACTCGGTTTCCTTCTCAGCAAAATACCAAAATAAAAATATGGCCGACTTAACCTCACTTGACACAGATGCATACGAAATGTTTATGATACAGTGGATCTTTTTTATTATAATTAATAAATTAATAATCTTATTTTACCAATTATAATTAAATTTAAGAAAATTAAATAAATTAAATTATAATAATTAAATTTAAGAATGACACTGAAGTTGACAGACATTAAAAATTTTTTTAGAATTTTATTGCAATTAAATTATTACAAAAAAAATTTAATTAAAAAATTCCAAATGTAAAAATTAATAAAAATAAAAAATAAATTAGTATATACAACTTTCCAATGATGTAAACAAACACGCCAGGACTGTGAAATTGGAGGGAAATCAGAGAATTGGCGGCGCCACCGCTGCGGTTGCTATGGTAACGCAGTATAAAGTTTTAGCTCCAGAAAAAAATTTGGTACTCTCAGGAGAAAAATACCAGTTTTTTTATATTAAGAAAGCGTATATCGGATATAAAAAAACTTGGATAAAAATACTTTGTATTCTGGGTGGAAAAAAACTTTTTTTTCAGTGTACGATAAAACAATTAGTTTGGATCATTCAAATAATTTATAATTGAATTATTGCTACGTCAAAAAGTTAAAAAATCACCCTCTACAAAATAATAAGTTAGACCAATTGCTAATTAGACCGTCGATTTTATTTAAGAATAATTATCAAAAGAATTTAAATTTGAAAGTAGGAATTGCGACATTCCCATGATTATTGTCATTTTTACAATAATTTTAAAAGAAAATTCTTTCCGTGCATCTATCCTTAAAAACTCGAAGATTAAAACTGAAAAAATGATCAAATTTTGCAAGATTTAAATCCTTGATTATTTCTTATCGTTCTTCGACCTAGGTGGCATTTTTACTGGGATTATTACAAGAAAACTTTGCATTATCTAAAATACATAATACGCCAAAAAATTCACAAAATGTGCGTTTTAATCTTGAGATGAAAAAAACGGTGAAATGAAAACGAGAAAAAAATGCATTCCGATAGCTCGAACCGAGCAACTGCAACTCCAACTAAAAATCGATATTATACTTAGAGGGATTGCACGGATATCTATCGAGGCCTAATCGATATTCCTGTATCACTCGTAGCTTGTATCCGAGTCCCGAGATTTAAAATCTGGCGAGACTTAAAATAAGACGTGCGTTTTCGATGTTATCATATGAAATTACATAAACATTGGATTTTTATACCAATACATTTCAATTTACATTTATTACCTTCTTTTCGAATTTACTTTTTTTTACCTTACATTTTTTATTAGTGTAGACTAATAATTCCAATAAAAAAAACATGGACATTTATAATAATAAATAATTAATAATGTATTCGATAAATTTTCATTAAATGATTCATAAAATAAAAAACAGTAGGATATAATATGATAAATAGCGTTTTTAGGGATTTTATACCGGCATTGACATACCAATGAAATATGTAAAATGTTAAAAATAAAATTAATTAATTAATAACATTTAACTCTTTTCGATTTGATATTGTGAAATTAAATTAAATGTCCATTAAATTAACTTAATGATTACTGAAATTTTTTTTTGGTCACTATTGTATGTAATAAATAAATAATAATAATTAAATAGTAGCGAGAGTGGCTGCAAGTGAGGTAAAGTGCGAAGATAGTTAACAAAAAGTCCAACGTTTACAATTCTGTATAACTAAAATTCCGTACCTTGTTCATTGACATCTATTTGTATAATTGTGAATATTATATTATTACTAGACATTTTGCAGACAAGAGCCGATTATGATAATTAATTATTAATGATTAATTATTAATAGATATTGGCATACATGATCCAAAAATGTAAAACTATAGTCGAGTTGTATGTAACTGTTTAATAATATTTTTTACCAAGTGAATTAAGTGAATTTTAAACACATAAGGGGATGTTCTGAGAAATAAAAGGATGAATGAAGAGAATTTATCGATTGAAGATGTGAGCATTGGCAAAATAGATTTTGTTTTATGCTTTTAAATAGTTGGTTATTTTTTGTTTCGCTGTTAGCTATCATTTTTGGTAGTTCTAAATTTCGGGGTTTATAAGAATTATATCTAGAAATTTTTTAGGTTTACTATTATCTGGAATTTTGGCATGAAAAATCAAAAAACTAACATTTTTTAATGGGCGCATATTTTTTTTTATTAATTTATTTGTAAAAATAAATTTTTTTTAACGAATTTCAAAGATTTTTAGGTTGAAAAAATTTTATGTCCATCGAAAATCGGTAATAAAATTTTTCTATATTTTTTTATTGATTAATAATAATTATTTTAATTTTTTAGCGATAGAAATTTATTTAAAAATTATAATTTTTTTTAATTTTAACTCATAAAAACAAAAAATAAATTTTTTTTAAATTTTTCTTTCCAAAAAATTGACATTGTGGAAAATAATTTTTTTGTTTTTTAATTTTGATAGCAAAATATTTTATCGTTCAATAATTAAGAAAATATTTTAAAAAATTAAGAAAATAATTAAAAATTTTTTTAACAAAAAATTATTGAATTAAAATTTTTATAAGTAAAAAAATTTTGATTTTAAACACTGGATAAATTTTTCAAAAAATATTATTAAGATAATTAATTTTAAAAATAAATTTCCAAGATATAATTCTTATAAAAAAAACATTAAAAATCATAAATAATTTTTGCTCAACTTCTCGCATTCTCTTGCTAGGTACTCGTCGAAAAAACTACTATTTATACCTATTAAATACTTACTATAGTTATAAACCTTATAAAATATTATAAATAATTTACATTAAAAATCATATACGTAAAAAAATAAAAAAAGTGTACGTTAGTCATGTTAAATGTGCGAATGCCATAGAATAATTGAGTTAAAAAAATTTAATATATAAATATAAATATAATATATAAATAAATACATATATGAAAGTATGTAGACGAATGTAAAGAGCCACAATAAATGCAATGCGTAATTAAATGGGATATCAAGTTGTATTAACGAGAAAATCAAATTTACATGTAAAAAGTTACTTTTAAGTAAACGTTAATAATAATTGTAAATTTTTATTTTTTGTAAATTATTTAGTTTTTTTTTTACAAATTAGGTTAATTTTTTTTTTTTTGTACAAAATGCTTTAGTCGAATCTGCGTATCCAATTAAATTTTCGCTGATCTGGGCGTGTAATTAATTCATTGTCTATTAATTGATTGTCATTCTATTCAACGAGTACCTAAGTAAGCTTAATTACTGCTAAACGTATTTGTCAATAAATTGTTCTTCCGCAAAATATTTCCTCTTTCGCCAAAAAAAAAAAAAAAAAAAAATAGTTGAAATTTATTTTTATTTTTGAGCAAGGAATTGACGGTGTTTATTTTTGTCGAAACTAATTGTCAAGTCCGGTAGGTAGGAAAATTTTTAAAGTCGTGCGATTGGGTCGGCAAATTTTTTTAAAAATAATTAATATATATATTAATAATAATATTTAATATTAAAAATAATTATAAGAATAATAATAAAAAAATTTGAGTTATTCTATTATATTTAAATTACAATTCTTTTGATGAATAAATCTTTATCTTTGTGTTACATAAGTGGTAATATGCTTTGAAATGTCAGCAAGTACACGTGTACTGCTACTTTGCTTTGATCAATTCAGATAAATATGTACGTGTATATATTATATATATATATATATTGAATAAAAAGTAAGCGCAGAACTAAACGCCGACCCGCCGCTTCTTTGCTATCTAAAATTAGCAGAATTTCTAATTACTATTATTAATATAATCAATTTATTAATTAATAACTTAACTGTAATTGAACAGCTGTTAATTTTTCGTCGCTTGAGTACGCTTCTTTGAAGCTTTAATGAGTGATACTTTAGTGTGAGTGTATATTATTACTATGATTATGATTATGGACGAATGGTGATAATGAGCAAAGCAAAGACTAAGAAAAGATATGCGAAAATACAGGACAACTGATTTAAATAAAAAATAATAAATATTATACCTTTTTGTCTTATTTTTTTATACCTCGAGCAATCCTACATTTTTTTTTAATGAAATAAAAAAATTATTTAAGAAGAATTATTTTTTTTTAAATTAATTTTATATTAATTTACAAGCATGTATGGATAACATTAATTTAATTTTTAAATTAAATCTGGCAATTACTGACAAAGAAAATTGATAATTTATCAGCCTTTGAATAGATACACGGAAAAAAGTAAACTGTATTAAATAATAGTCGATTTATAATAAGTAATGATCAACTGGAAAAAATTACTATTTTAAACAGTAAAATTGTGATTTTAACAATCATTTTAATAATATTTATCATATAAATGCTACAATTTATTATTTACATGGAAGAAAATACAATTTCAAACAGTAATATTCGCTATGTGAGTCCAAAATGTTACAAAAGTATAATAATTAAGAATTTTGACTTTGATTTTTATCATTTCGTACCTAAAAAATGATCTAATGATATGTAAAAAATATAAACTACAGTTACTAAATTTCTATACAAGCAACGTCAATATTTGCAAAGTAAAATGGTAAATTTTAAACGCAACGCTAAACATCAAACTATAATTATTGATTTGCTTGGACTGGTATAAAATATATATTTTAACAGTAGAATTTTTACTGTTTCAAATGTTAAATTCTCCGAGTGCAACACCTTCCCCTTCTCCTCATAATACAGACTATATATTAAAACAGCAATTTTTACTGTTTGAAACTGTAATTTTTTAAGATGAGAGAGTCGTTATTTACTATAGTGACAGCTACTAATCACATTTTCGATATTAAATTATAAATTGTTCCTTATACACACGGAAAAAAAACAACATTTAACTGGTTTCCATGTCGGATGGAACCTAGTTCCATCTATAGTGAAAAAATGTACAGATGATAACTACTTCTATGTAGATTGTAGTGGGGACAATCTTCGTTTAACTCAGTTCAATCCGAGATGGGACTCAGTTCAACGAAGATTGTCCCTACTACAATCTACATAGAAGTAGTTACCATCTGTACATTTTTTTCACTATAGATAGAATTAGGTTCCATCCAACATGGAAACCAATTAAATGTTGTTTTTTCCGTGCACTTTCTACATTGAGTTTTGTAATATTTACATTTGTGCCACCCCGACGTCCGCTGTACTATAAAAATTAACCGGAATCCGAGTGAATTTTACAGCTTACTTTTTTCCATGTACCCAAATGAACTATTCCCTCGCTGATGTATCCTGAAGGAGCATAAAAGAAAATACTTCTCAATCAATATGATAGACTGATAGAGGATCGTTCCTAAAGAAGAGAAACAGGAGAAACCGTTGGCTCCCTTATTAGTCCTCCTTTCAGTCTCTACTCGTTCGCTTCTTAAACCAATCCAGTGGAAGAGGAAGCAAGGAAGCTTCTCCTCAGCCTCAGCCTCAGCATCCCTTATACTGAAGTGGATAGTTAGGCTCGTATTGCATTTAGGCGACGTGCGGCATTAATTTATTATCCTGTCTCTTCTCTTGAGTGGGACTATGGCTCTTGCCTCCTGTTACAGGCGCTAAGGTAATTATAACTCCAGCCTTGTATAATACTACTATACTACGACACGTGAAACTATGCAAAGCCAATCTAAAACCCATGGAGCCAACAACCACCATCCAGTCTTCCAGTCTTTCTCAAGTAGTGTTTTATTTTCTTATTCATATACCTCCGTCTCTTTCTATTCGGATGTACCCACTTACTCCCTCTCTCCCATTCCACCCTCCGCCGCACCGCGATGGCGATGCTTATATATATTCAATCGTCTGAGCTTAAAAATCTCAAAGACTACTCGTTCTGTGTCTCATTATATTTGGTCCCGGGGTAGTTTCTTAGCAACCGACTCACCGCCCGCTCTTTTAAGATATTTCATGGGTATAATTGCCACGATGATATTAATATTCATTTAAAAAAAACTCTCCTCTTCTTTCAGTACTCCATCTAATTTCTGGAATTTCATTTCATATTATTCTTCCTTGATTATCATTTTTTTTTATTATATTTGTGCAATGCCAAGGTAGGTATAATAATAATAAAAATATAATCATCTATCTTATTTATTAAAGATGTTTTTTTGTGGTACGACTAAACTCATTTTAATTATTTATCAAAATAATATGCAATTCAAAAATCATTTTAAAATTTGTGCTTTCTTCTATTGATGAAAAATATGCTAAAACTTGAAAGAAAATATTCTATTGTTAAGAAACTTTTATTGTAAAAATATTGCGCTATCTGGTGACAATATATCTAGTCTATTTTTTTTTTTTTTTATGAAAATATAGAAAAAGCTTGAGTACATTAAATAAACGACAAAGAACTTGTATAATAAAGCTTCCTTTTAGATTGAATTAAGCACTACGAAATGGCTTATACATTGATAAAAATATTAAAAGAAAAATTTACGTAAACCAAAAATAATTTCTTGGCTCAAGAATTTTTTTTTTGACTCAAGCTAATTATTTTCTTTAAAATGATATTTTTGATTTAAGATTTTTTCGTTTGAGTCAAATTAATTTTTTTTTGTACTTGATAATATAATTTTATTAATTTTTTCATAAGACTATCCTGGTCGCAAAATTTTTTTTATTCTCTCAATAATATAGATAAGTGATATTTAAATAGCATCTTCATGTACAAATCATGAAATTATTTATTTAAAGTATATTCTGATAATTTATTATTCGATTAACAATTTCATTTTTTATTTTAAATTACACTACTTCTTCTATATGCAGCTCACACGTTATCAAATAATTGGATAATGAATGAATGAATAATAAATATATATGTAAATTTAAAATGGTGACTTTAGGAGGTCAAGCTACACAAATTTAAAGGATGAAATAAATGGTTTTGGTGGGCCCTAAGTCGCTTAAATATCTCAGCCATGACCGAGTTGATACCCTGGCATTAATAGTCACCACGAGCAAGTTAAGAGTATGGGTATTAATATAAGTGTGGTCCAGAAGCTAGAACTAGTAGAGTTTAATATGCTCTGGGAGCCGTAAGCTTGATTTTTTATGCGGTCCAACCGGCACCTTGCATTATATATGAAGGACCCTCGGCACCTTCACATGTTCACGAGGTTTATAAAATTATGTTAAGAGAAAGCGGTCTTGCTGCGGCATACTCTCAAAACATGTCCAATAAATATTATAATGATGATATAATATTGCGGTTATTTTTTTTTTTAATTTTAAGCCACCCGATGACTATCGAATAAAAAGAATGAGTGGTATAAGTATAAAAAACTCCTCGAGACCGGATAGAAATCGCGATAGCAGAGAATTAAGATGAGAAGGGGAATGAGCTTTTTATGTCCAGTCCGAATGCGGAACAAGAGTCACGTACTTTGTTGGTAACTCTGTTGACCAAAAGGCAAGACGAGCTTACACCAAATCAAAACTTTGTTTTTTTTTTTGTTGGGTCTTACTGATCAGACGCTATTGTACTTTAAAAATACTTTGTTCAACTTTACTTTCGTTTATTTGATTTATAGATCTCAGTATAGCTTCACAGTTTGCGTTTTTTACTCATCAAAAATACATCCACTTTTTTTATTCACGGTGAAAATTTTCCCGATTGAAAATTTACCATTCAAATTTAATTCCGGATTTTGAAATGATGAAAAAGTTTAGTCACTCGGTTTTATTGAACTCTTAACACCAAAATTATTGTCAATTCAAACTGAACCAAGTTTTAGCTTACAATTATTTTTTTTTTTTTATTATTATAAGTTAATTATACACGGAAAAAACAAGATGACACTGGATATCATCCCAGATTATACTGAGTAAAAAAATTTTTTCAGATAGTAGCTAGTATAATCCAGATTATAATGAGTATAATCCAAATATCACGCAGTATAATCTGGATTTTTTTAGCTACTATCTGAAATTTTTTTTCACCATAGATATCACTGAGTATAATCTGGGATGATATCCAGTGTCATTTTGTTCTTTCCGTGTAGAGCATCAATAAAAGATCCAGGATGTATAAGCGCAACCACAATTTTCGATTCAAGGGCTATTAGTAGTTGTTACTATTGCAAATAACGACTCTCTCATCTTAAAAAATTACAGTTTCAAACAGTAAAAATTTCCGTTTAAATATATAATCTATACTATGAGGAGAAAGGGAAGTTCTCACACTCGAAGAATTTAATATTTGAAACTGTAAAAATTCTACTCTTAAAATATATATTTTACTAGTCCAAGCAAATCATTAATTATAGTTTGATTTTTAGAGTTGCGTTTAAAATTTTCCATTTGTACTTTGTAAATATTGACGTTGCTTGTATAGAAATTTAGTAACTGTAGTTTATATTTTTTACATATCATAAGATCATTTTTTAAGTACAAAACGATAAATATCAAAGTCAAAATTCTTAATTATTATACTTAAACATAATTTTATTCATCTCAAGTCGAATAAAAGTGTAGAGGCTGAAAGACGTAAGACGGATTGGATTGATGAATGCATTTGTTTTACCTAGGAGACTTAAGAGACCCTGGCTGATAAGATTTTCCTTGATGATTTGCTTACGAAGACGCAGACGTCTCTGGCGCGTCACAGAGTCTTAAATCAGTTGGTTCAGACTGTCAACCGTTCTTGTGTTCCAAGAAAGAAACAAGAAACACCATACGACAACTCTAGTAAAGAGTATCTAGTAGCTGAGTATAATGTCGAGGGTGGATGAAATGCCAGCAACAAGACCACCGTAAACTTCCTAAGAGATGAATACTTCAGTTGGCAATGTTGCGGGCTTTAACGAAACAGTGAACTGCACTTGCCGAGAAACTTATAAGGATATATATTCATTCGTGCGCCAACAAAAGTACTAAATAATCTCTTTACCTATCAAGACATGTACATGCAGAGAAGCTTTGAGAAAAATAAAATCCAGCTTACTCGATTTTATTTATAAGTTGAATAGAATTATCCGAGATTTAATTATATAAATTTTTATTTATTTATTTTTTTAGTTCATACTCAAAGATTTAAATTAATAAAATATCGAAATCTAAAAATTTTAAATCAATTCTTTTTAATAAAAATTAATTTTAAAAACTTTTATTAAATTAAAAAAATGTCAGACGTACTTTAGCTTCACAAAAAAATTTTTTTATTTACGAAAAATAAATTTTCATTGAGAAGAAATTTTATTTGGAATTTTTTAAGTGAATTTTTTGATAAACATTTTGATAAAAATTAATAATTAATTATTTAATTAATAAATATTCTATAAAAAAAAAAATTGATTAAAAATTTATAACAAATTTCGAAAATAAGAACTAAATTTTCAGAAAACTAATTCAGGATCAGTGAATCCTAAATCTATTAACTCCATTGATAGGATAGTTAAATTAAGATGTCTTAACACTATCTATCATTGATTAAGCAATAAACAATCCGTGTGCTGGGAACAAGGTAAAGTTTCTTACACTATCAAGCCAGAGAAACTTGAGCTACAAACAGTCGGACTTGATAGACTATTGCATTACAGTCACGACTGTTAACATCAAGAGTCTTGGAGTCTCTGTTTCAACCCTTCTGTGTAACTGAATGCGCTAACTAACTCATTAGCTCTGAGATCTATTAATACTGATTAATTTAACGGCAATATTTCCCTTTCTTTGTCCAGGTAATTCTTAATTAAAATTTATTTTTTTAAATTTAAATTCAAAAAAATTATTGGCAATTTTATAAGTCGTAAACAATTTGGTTAATTTATATCCCAAGAGTATCCAGAAAAGCAGCGGTCCGAACTGGACTATCGAAAACGGACGAAGATATTGAAAATAAATAAAAAAAATCCGTCTGAGAAGTATGTCTCGAGTGGTCCCGTAAGGACTATTCTCGAGTCGATTAACCTCCTCAGTCTGCATAGTCCTTCAAGAAGTACAGTACAGACAAGACCGAGTTTCAGTGCCGGCCTGGTATGGTCTTCGTTTTCGGTCTCTACTCTCTAGATCATCTGTCCCTATTTCAACTCGTCTTAACTCAACTCAACTGAGCTCTCGAATGCTTTGTTGTAGACTCGTACTCGTGTTACTTCTTAAGGTGTAGCTGGAAATTTCCAGCAGTGTCTCGTGTCTTATCTTCCCTCTCAGATACTTGTTCGGAGAAAACCAAATGAGTGGAGGTGTGGGGCCACCAATTCGAGACGCTTGCGGTTTCAAAATTTCAACTCCTAAGGGTCTCTACTGTGAGCCATACAGTCTACATATACTCTATATAGATCTAGATGTATGAACCTTTGGTAGTAGCTATAGCAGACATAAGAACTCCTCAAGACGTCCAATGTCTGGGTTAACTTGTAACTCGTGCTTCTGGCGGTTCATATTTGTTCCTGCGAAAATCGCCTCAGGATCGTACATCTCTCAAGGTACAACTCTTCACTTATCTATCAAACTTTTTACACGTTATATAATAATAATTATTATTTTTTTAATTTAACTTTAACATTAAATTAAGTTCTTTAATTTTTTATTTAAATTTTTATAAAAAAAATGGTTTTAATAGCTTATGTTGCGAATTTTTCAAGGAATAAACACGATAACTTAAAAATATCAATTTTTCAATTCAATTTATCATTTAATTAAATTAAATTAAAATTAAATAGAAAACCGGAAATTCTAGTAAATAAAATCATTAAAATGGATGAGACTTATACACAGTAAAAAATTTTCCGTCATTTCGTCAAAAAATTTTGGTGTTAAATATTTAACACTTTTTTATGTAAATTTAACATTTATTGTGTTAAATTAACACAAAAGAGTGTAAAATTGACACAAAAAAGTGTTAAATATTTAACATAAAATTTTTTGACGCATTGACGTAAAAATTTTTATTGTGTAACTACAATACCAGATCAGGCTCTAAAATAGTTATTAATAGAACAAAAACTCACACTGCTGAAAAATGTTTAACCTATTTGAGGTATAAATGGTATAACAGCTTGCCTATTAATGTAAGAAGTGAAGATAGATTGAAATATTTTAGAAAAACTTTAAAAAAATATGTAAAACAAAAATATTGACACCTAAGTACACGGAAAGAAAATTGTATGAAAAATTACAATGAAAACATCGTAATTTTTAGTATAGGACATTGTAGTGCCGGACCAGAACTCAAACATCGTAATTTATACGATGCAACATCGTAAATTTCTATCACTCAAATTAAAAAGAAGTTGAAAATAACATCGTAATTTTCAATAATTCAAATCGTATTCTGTAGACGGCAGCATCGTAAAAATCAAGTTACTGAAAGTCTAGTCCTGGATTACGATGTTACTATTGTAATTTTTCATAGGATTTTTTTTTCCGTGTATATGATGAATGATTGTGATAAGAAAAATGTAAATTTTTTGTAAAAAGACTGATCATAGCCAAGGGTTAAAATAAACTATTATTATTATTATTAATCTTCTCATTTGCTTCATGAAAAGTTGAGGAATAAAAACTGCAGCTTAATGTTGTTTTGTTTAATTATAACTAATTTTTTTTGGCTAGTGGAAAAATTTTTTGTCCTTTGAACAGCTATAAAACAATTTTTGGTTCTTTTTTTATGATTCACTCATTGGAACGAAAGAGGGCGTTGAATTCGTATGAAAAAAAGACTATCTGCGGAAAAATTTTAACAAAATTTAAAATACAAATGTAAATAAAATGACTTTACTCACAATTGATTTATTATTAAAATTATTTTTAAAATTTATTTTTGTAGTGAACAGTAGATAATTTTTTTTCTCTAAAAAATCTAAAATTTCAAACACATTTCGATTCACCAAAATTTTCTTTATTATTATTATTATTATTATTATTATTATTATTGTTGTTGTAATTAAAAAGAAAAAAAAATGAGAGACGGCTTAAACCGAGCCAGTGCAGGTAAAAGTTGAAGGATTAAGTTTATCGAGTTTGGAAGCAGTGAAGGTGAGTATCACATTCTCGGCGGTCAGCGAGTTCATCAGAGCGGTTTTATTTCCTCTACTAAGACTTGGATGAGTGTAGGTATAGGACGGGAAAACAAATCGGGTTCAAGAGGTTGAAACCCAAAAGCCCGAGACCAGAAAGCAGAGAATAGAACTAGACGCCGTAGTTGGAGGAAAGAGTACAGTAGGAGAACGCTGGCGTACCCAAGTAACCGTTGTACACCCGGGGTATTAAATTACGCCCGGTCGAACAACAAGATTGCGGACGCCCAGGAGAGAAGAAAAGGAGACGTCCATTAGTTTTGCTGTTAGAGCACGAGAGAGACGGCGATTATTCTGTCGGTATCTATCTTTGCGTCTGCTAAAGTAGGTTAGTCTCTCCTTTTTCCTCTTCTCCTTTTTCAGCCTTGTTCTGCACAATGAAATCCTACTTGTTATCTGCAGTCGCATCATCCCTCTACTTTATACAACACAACTTTCCACTTTTATTCGCGGGATTTCCAAACATCTTGAAAAACCGAGCTGTCATTTTTCAGCCGAGTGTCTGAAGAGGAGAAGAGGCAAAATTTCATCGGCTGTTGTCTTGTGTGTCTTGTCTTTTATTTGAATATCCTTAAATTTCATACGCTCGCTCGTTGCCGGATAAAAGGGGAGAGGGGCCAATAATTTTGTGAATTCCATGGCGCTTATCGGTCTTCTGGGAATTTTATCGCTGCTGAAGAGTACAGAGAGAATATAAAGGCTACAACCTATAATATAGGATCTATAGATCTATCTCTGAGTGTTGAGAATGAGAAAAAGGAGGCGAATGAAAAGAAAATATCGAGTAACGTGCTATTCGCATACCTGCTAGGTGAACTTCGCTAGAATCTAGAATTAAATTCCTCAGAGACACTTGAGTACAACCATACAACCAGTACTAGTCTTGTACAGCGTCTGTATAGTACGAAAAACCATCGGGGTTCTGTTTCTCGTTCTTGATACCCTTTACGTTTGTCTATACTCCATAGTATAGAGACTGGATATTGTCAAAAAGAGTCTGGAGAATAAGAGACCAAGAATTTCAAATGCAATATCTTATTACTGAATATTTTATATATATTTATATTAGAAGCTCGAGACTTTTTTGGTATGTAATCTCAATGAGTTTAAGTGTAATCATTATATTAGAAGCTTAAAAAAAATTTACAATATTTCTCATTATTAATATTTTTTTATTTTCTATTTATTTCTATATTTCTATATTAAAAGCCTAAAAGCATAAGGCCAATAATAGAGCCACATATTTATATTTAATTAATTGGATATAAAATGAAAGAAAAATAAGTTGCCTATTAAACAAAAATAAAAAGTTACAAATAATTGATCAAAAATGTCAAAATAAACACTAGTAAATAATTTTAGAATTTAATTAATTGAATAATTACAATAGTATAATTGATAAAATATAAAATGATTAGTACAAAGCTGTCACTCAATAATACAAACTGTCTTATTTATTTATTGTTTCAATTTGTAAATATTTTCATGCAAAAAAATGATGCGCGCAAAAGATGTGCTGAATGATTTATAAAACAAACTTTAAATTTGGCGCGTAAAATTATGCCGCCATTTTTTGCTTAATAAACATGGAGGAGTTAATGTTTTGGATGAGCTACAGAGAGTAATATTAAAAAATTAATTAAATTAAAACTATCCGGTAAAGCGATGTTTCAGCGATCTATTCAAAAGTTTTTTAACAGAGACACTCTTAAAAATTCATATTTTTCTGCAAAACTTGTTTTATTTTTATATATAACCAGATTGGGCCATAGTGAAAATTAACTATCAGAAAATCTTTTTACGGGATTGTAATGATTATTATCTTCTGTATTAAGAATATAAATATATAAATATTCTCTTTTCTGAGTGATGAACCTGAGGATATCCATTCCATAATCGAAATAAATTTGAAAAGAGAGGAGGGAGTCTTTTTGCCGGTACTTAGCGAACAGAAATGCTTTCAGACTCTGGCTCGCCGATGAGACGTCGTCTTGGTGGAAGTAGAGTGCAGGAGTAAGCACAGAATAGGAAGGAAGCCGTAAGCGTTCAGGTTTTGGTTTTATCCCTTCGCCATGCGCAGTCACGGCTATATTTTTTCACGGTTTGCTGAGTTCACTCCGTGAGAGATCGCCATCCTTCTTGGTTCCCGCTCTCTTTAAATCCTCTCTAACCCTTGCAAAGAAGAAGCCGCTAAAAATCCTTCTCCCGGTCCTTTAAATACTCACCTTAATATTTAATTGATATCGTTTGGTTAATTACCTAAATCTTCTTAATCCCTCTTATTTATTGTCGAAAAATGCTCCAGTTCTTATTACCAGTACTTAAAAATTATACCGTATTAATTACCTTTTTTATTAATCACCTTTCTTGTTTTCTTTAAAAACAAATTTTCTTTACAAATTTTCTTGATTTAAAGAAATTTTATTTGATTCAAAAATTTTTTCTTACTCTCCTAGCCGAAAATACGCTCATCCTGGACGCACTTTACTCCAGGAAGAGCAACATTTATGGCCGGCTCTCTACCCATGCGCGCTACGCATATTTTCTGGCCGGCAGCACAGAGCCTCGCTTAATTTCTTTCGTACTTTCGTGGTGCGACCGGCCTATACAGCGAGTTTCGACTGTATATAACAGTCACAACATCGTCTGTATGTAACATGTCAACACATAAACTAACCAAAAAGTGTCAAAAAAATAAAAATAATTTCTTACTAGATTATTGTTAATGAACTATTTAATAATATAATACTGCACAAATAATTTATATAAAAATTTTAGAAAATAAAATATAAAAGTTTTGTAGATTTTATTTGCTTTCTTTTATATTTTGACAGCTATAGTAAAGCGATTTGTTTATAAAACAATTCATGTACTCTACAAGCTTCTAATAATTAAATTTCAATCTTTCTTAGCCGTCTAATTAAAAACTAATTTTTCTGCCCTCCGGCCGGAAAGTGGCAACTTTCTGGCCGCTGCGCTAAACAAAGTTGCCACATTCCGGCTACGTCGAGCAAAAAAATAGTATACACACCTTGGCCAGTAAAAAGTAAAGCCTCAGATCACATGTTTGTCAACCTCGGCTTCGCCTCGGCCAACAATTACATGTGATCTGAGACTTTTCTTATTTTACTGGCCTAGGTATGTAATATACTAATTCTCTCGAATCAAGTCAATTTTTTTTTCAGTGCACAAATTAATGTTAATTCCACATTCTAGTATTGTATTGTATTTATTCAATATTCCAAGGCAATTAGCCGAATGACAAAAAAATTACAAACTTTTTAATAGTAACAGCTTACAAAACTAATTTAATTAATTTCAACATAATATAAGTGTAGGATACAATATATTATAAAATACATAACATGTTTTTGGTTTATTTATTAGACTTCATAAATTAAATAATAAACTTAAAATTTATGAATAGTGACTTTGGATCTAACTAAGATAATTCCACAGATTTACTAATTTGTAATACGTAATATCAATAATGACTAGGCAAGACAATTTAAAACAAATAAACTACTGAAAATCAAAATCAAGTAGATAATCGAACATCTTTGTTTTGAATATTTCTAGACTACTAGCATTTACAATATTTGCAGTCAAATTTTGCCATAATTTTAGTGTGTTAAATCAACACATAAGAATGTAAAATTCTACTTACTAAAATGTAATATTCTACACAAAAATTTTTACACTTTACACAATGACGAAAAATTTTTTACTGTGTAAATTTTCAGATTTTCCAAACTATTAATGAAGTAGCGAACAGCGTAGACATTTAAAAACACTTAATTAAAAAATCACAATCTAAATACTTCTTTCAACAGAGTAGAGTGTTATTGAAAATTTTCCACACGACATTTTCAATAAAACAAACATGAAAAAGCGACAAGAAAAGTATTTAGGTGTAACAATTGCCGCAGATCAAAGGATTGGATAAAATAAAAAATCAAATGGAATTTTTTTATTGGTGCGGAGATTTGAGGTAACAAAAATGACGGCGTCAGTTGACACTCGGTATGTTAACGGGTGCAATTCGTCGGTTACGATTTACACAGACAAATATTTTCCTTTGTGGTTACTTGCCATTTCCGTCGCGTCTCCTTTGCCCCTTTGACGAACGAAATCACGCTTTCTATTCGTACTGTGCTACAAACCTTTTTTAGTTATTTTTTCGCCCGTTCTCCCTTCCTCCGTGTCATTTTTCCGGGTGATCGTTTTAGGCGCACAAGGCCTGTGACTATTGGCTGACAGTTGTTTTCCCCCAGCGCGTTGACATCCGTCGACACAGACGGGAAATTGAATTTCAGTCGCGTGTCAGCGTTCTCGCGACTTTCATCCCTCCTGCGCCCTCCCTCTATCTCTACACACAACACACCTATACTATACGTCTACACGTCTACATCAACATTCGCTTATTCATATGTGTCTGTGTATTACTCTTTCACTCTCGTTCTCTTCTTCGACCAGTACACTCTGCTGACTTCCTTCCTGGCTCCCTTTGTCGTCAAAAATAACAGCGACTCCAGCGCCAAAACCAGTTACAGCACCAGTAACAACAACACCCACTGAAACAATTTCGTCGAGTCAGTAAAGTGAATAGCCGACTGCATAGTTACTTGGAAAATATATCAACATATATATACAATATAACAGAGAAAATAGAAACACGTCAAATTATTATGCAACTCTCAGAACGTTAAAGCGTAGAAAAATTTATTTTTGATACGCGAAAAAAATAAACTACTATAGTATGATTTTAAAGTTTCAAATAATTGAGGAAAGTTTAATTATTTTTCAATAAATATTTTTTTTTTTACTTCCATTTAAACATTAAATATTTCGAGCTAAGAAATTATAACTCTTAAAATAAGAGCTAAATGTTATTTGATCCAAAATTAAAAAATTCAATTGAAGAAGATAATGTTCTTGGCTTTAGACAATGCGACAGCAGCGCCGCCTTAAAATATGATCAAAAGGCCACGTTATTGTTGAAAATATATATGATTAATTTTCGTCAGATTAATTTATGTTGTGATAAATTTTGGTTTGAGATATTTTTGCTGAGAAATTTTAGATATTTTTGGAGATTAATAAACACAGAGAACCCTGAAAAATCACATATTAATAATATATCAACAGATTTAAAGATGGTGCGCTTGCGCTGTGATTGCTAAGTGGTATCACTTTTTTTTAACAGCGCGGTCCGATCAGGGTTCGAGCCCATTTTTGGGCATATTGCATGCCTTAAGCGCGAAGCGCGCAGGTATGCTCTACTCTCGCCTAAAAATCGTGATTTTGATTAAAATGTGATTTTCATAATTTAAACGAAAAAAATTATGGATAAAAAGCATATTAAAATAAATAATAGTAACTATAGAACACATTAAAAAAATTTTGTTATCGATTAAATAAGATTTTTCAGAAAAAACCCGTTTCTTTGATGAATTAAATGAATAAAAGCGTGGTATTCACGGGAGCTATGGGCTTGACAACACCACAACTTTGTCAAAAATCACTTTCACGATTTAATTTTTTTTTTGTTTTATTCCTAAGGAAGTTTATCAAAACCCTTGTGAAAATTGCGTGTCAAAATAATTCCGTTTCGATACAGTTAATTTTTTTCGATTGTCAGTACGGTGACTTTTTCTGTGATTTCGGCAGCCATATGTATTATTTTTCATAAACAGAATTGAAATAACTATAAACAAGCAGAAACTATACATACATGATGGTATAATTACTAACTGTTTTATCATCTGTTAAAATTTTTCTTTATTTCGACCTACAGAGGGGATAATACTACTCGCGGGAAAATTCAAATTAAAAACGAATAATTTTTGTTATGATCTAAATAATTTATGTATGATATGAGCGCTTAAGGCATGCTCATTTGGATTTTCTAAACTTTTTTATATTAATTTGTCAAAAAAATTAATATTCTCAAATCTTGGACATATATCTTGTTGAGTTAAGTATTTAAAGAGAATAATTTCATAAATTATTTTTTGCTTTTAAAAAAGTAGTTTATTTATCATCTTTTCTATATACATTATATAAGTAATAAACAGCCTTACAACAACTTAAACATTAATAAAATATTTTTGGCTTGTCATCAACTGATGCTTGTTACCAATTAACAATATATCAAAAATTTTATATCTTTTACAAATATTATTATAATTAATATCGTATCTTCCAGAGCTGTGGTAAAAAAAAATTAAATTAAATTTAAAAAAACCAATGCAACCTTATTTCATAAATTATCAAGCAATATACGGTTGAAGTAAAATGTCTTTTGGCTTCATTTAAAAGTAAATTTTTATCCAATAAAAAAATTGTTTTATTAATTCAAGTATTTTAAAATTGTTAATTGTAAAAAAATTCTTAAATTAAAAAAAAAAAGAGCTTTTTTTAGACTTAAAAAAAATATTTTTAAAGACCAAAATGTTCCTAAGTTAAATTAACCTTTTCTAAATTGACATCAAGACATATCAAAAATTATTTATAGTCATATTAAGCCATACATGTACATTCCAAATTATTTAATACGGTAATTCATAAAATTTTTTCTTCACAAAATTTTGTTAAATTGTCCAATAGTCAACATACCTTGTTTGTTTTATAGTTATTTATTTTATTTATTAAGACCCAACAGCTCACCACTATTAACAGGGTAGGGTCACTTTATGCAAAACTCAGATACAAAATATATTCTTAATTCTGTGCATAAATTTTTTGAATCAACACAAATATCTATAAGCAAGAGCAAAATTTTCAAAAAAATATTTTTATCAAATAGTTTCACCTATAGTTTCAGTGTAAACTATCAAAACTTTGCAGCTGTACACTGAATCTCATAACTTGAGTAAATTCTAGTGTCTCCAGGACAGCCAATTTACAACACTCGGAACTAAAATATTGTAAATTTATTTATCAATTCAACGTAACCAGACTTACATTAAAATCAATATGCTAAATGATTAATGAATTTACTCCTCAAATTGTAATTCAAATTGAAATTACAATTTGGGTCGTAGAATTTTGAGCGGTAAGACACCCCCAAGTCGTGTTATAGTGTTCTCAGTCCGACTTGTACTTCTCAGTGAAAGTCTCATCCAATCCCCGGTTTCTTAGAATTACAGAGCTCGTAAATACCTGGCTTTCAATCCTATCCACAGTGATACAATTTTATTCACTTGCCCCGTAGTGAGCCGCAGTCTCACCCCACCAAGCACAGTTTAAATCCATTTTACCGATTTGACTTGCAAAAGCCGGATTATTGGCCAAGCAAGACCGTTTCTTCAGCTTCAGCTTCTCTTTCTTCTTCTTCATCCTCTTCAACTTCCATCCTGCACAATACAATTCTATTCTATTCTATCCTATTCTATTATACACCCTGTCACCCAGATCCTACAATACTGTCGTCGGATACAAGTGGTAGCAATGGCTTAGCTAAGACTCTTGCTACCACTCTTGAATTTATTTAGAGCCGTCGTATATCTAAATAGCGGGGACCGTTTTCCGGTCCTCGTTGAGCGAGCGAACTTAATTTTAAGCTTACGGGAGCATGATCAACTAAATTCACCAAGATCAAGTAAAATCGCGAGTTTAAATCTCCATCTACCTTCCGACAAATAAAAACTATTTTAATAAAAAGCTTGACAATGATCTAGGTATAATTAACTCGTTAAACTTTATCGTTTAACTGCATCGGAAATCTTACACTGCTGAGAATTTTAATCTTGATTTAAAACCCAAATATTTTCTCCACCCGTCAAAAGTTGGATTACTTCTCTCAGTTTATTCATATTCATCTCTTCCTTATTCTTGTACCACCGCTAAATTTTACAAACTTTTTTCGGCCATTCATTTTACTCCTACACACTAACATCGGCTTATATAACTTGCTTCTTAATTAACCGAGTCATTATTACTTCACTGGCGTCGCGGCGGCCAAATCGAAAAGACCGAAAAGAATTAATGAAGAGAAAAAATTATCGGCTATTATTTTATGTAATTTTTTTTTTTTTTGGAAATTCAAACACAAAAAAAAATTTACTCAAATGAAATAAATAATTTTGATATCAATAAAAATTATTTTGGTTAATATCATAAATTTTGGTCTTTAAATTTGACATTCATAAGAAAAGAAAATCTTTGATTTTCTTAGCGGGAAGTTAAAAAAAAACCATTTGTAAAATTTGAACTGAATTCAATTATTTTTCGGCTTTTTGAAAATTATCAATTTTTATACCTAGACATTCAAGATGTATTTTTAGATAAATTTTAGTTGATTCAAGAATTTTGATTCAAATTGATGCAACTGGCCAAAATTATTTTCTTGGTTCAAGAATTTTTCTTTTGATTCAAATTAATTTTTTTTTCTCAGTTTATACTTATGAAATTTAACTGTAAAAATAAAAAAAATACATTTTTTATTAAATAAGCCACTGATAGAAAAAATGACTCAAAAAAAATTTTTACCTCAAAATGTCACTCTTGTTTTATTAAGTAGTTCAATTCTCTTAACTTAAGGAATAGATTCTTGAATCAAGGAACTTGGTTATTTTCAAATAAGATGTATACAACTGTCGCCCAAAAATTTCTTTCTCTTGGATTAAGATAGACGGTAACATTGGTTCAAGATGTTACCGACTTGTTCCAAGTATGGCGCGACTCTTGAATTAAGATATTATTTAACTTGTTTTAAGCATATAAATGTGTTGTATTTTTGCTATTCTCTGTATTAATAAATATTTTGTCGGCATATAGAGAAATCCAAATTTTTTAACTTCAAAGTTTTTTTTTGACTTACAACTTATAACATTATAAATAAAAAAATTTGTTCTTGAATCAACAATCAATAATTCTTTAAATGAAATAAAATAATTCTTTATTGAAGAGAATCGTTTTTAAATAAAGAATTCACTTGTATCGATCGAAGATAATATAGTCTCGAACCAAGTAAAAATGTTATCGATCGGAGTGATTAGACCTCTTAATCCAAGAAACATTAATTCAAGACAAGAATTTCTTGAAGTAAGACAACTAGTTCTCTTCAAAATAATTTTCTTGGATCAAGAATATTTTTCTTGAATCATTTTCTTATCGGTGTATACAATTACAAACCTTTTTTGTAGGGAATTAAATTGCAAAAAAGATCTGATCTTTGGCCAGAAATAGAAAAAAACGAAAAATTTTCAATGCGCATTTAGATAAATTTAAAAATTAGTACGAATTTGATAGATTGGTTATAAAAATTAGTAATTTTATAATAATTAGTAAGAGAGGTGTCACTAATTTCATTTAAGAAGAAAAAGGACGACAGAGGACTTAATGATGTTCAGTGGCCAAATAAATTAATTGATATGTAGCGATAAATGATAGGTTAATTGTGTGGATGCTAATGAACAAATATTTATGTATAAGTATACATAAAACTAAAAATAAATATAAATATATACATATTAAATGAAAAAAAAAATATATATATTAAAGAAAAGAAAACAAGTAGCGAAATAAAATGTTGTGGATGTCTCGCGTATAGAAAAATTACAAATAAATTAGATGTAACGCGAAGAATGACTGAAGTTATCATAAAAAATTATTGCGTAAATAATGATATACGATAAATTATAAATAAACGAGCCAGAGCAATTACTGATCAAGAATATTTTTCTTGAATCAAGTTTTTTTATCAGTGTATTAGAAACGCGATAAACTTAAGACAAAAAAAAATTTATTTCCGCGACAATAAACCTTCTGAAAATCTATAAGACACCAAAATAATTTGATTAATTGAAATTCCTAGTAGAGAGCGTATCTGAGGTGTAATTAGAGTTAACTGACATACGCGGGTTGAATTTCGCTCGTTCTCATCTCTCTTCTCTCTTTTCTCCTCGACGTAAAATTCCACCGCTCCGACGTAGACCGTCCATGCTCGAATTTTATCAGGCACTCGAAAAGGCACCATACCAGCAATCTCAGAACTGCATCCTCAGAAACTAAAACTCTCGCTCTTTCTCTCGCAACTCTTATCCTCCCGCAAAGTCACCCTCTTTCTCTGGAGCTCCAGTTCCCACTCTCCACACTCGAGATTAGCGAATAGGAGCTGGAGCTTTGAAATTCCTCTGGTACACTTCCAATTACGTCGGAGGGGTCCAGCAGACTAATTCAACCCGGCATATACACAACTCTACCACATACTTCTACCCGATACTCTCCTCGGAGGAGTAAGAGTAAGGGACGGATACACACCAGCCACATCAGACGCGGTCCTTCATCCCTTATATTAGCCCGCGCTGCCGTTGGTACCGTGGTACCGTGGTACCGTGATACCGTGGTACTACTACAGTTAACTTCTTCCCTTAACCCATCAGCATCAGCATCACCATACCGTGCTACCCTAAAAAAACATCCTATCCGAGAGTTCAGCTCCGGCTCCGGCTTCTTCTGTCCTTGTTCTTGTCCTCGTCCTTTTTATTGCCTCGAAATTACCAATTTCGCAAGCCCGTCTCGTTCCCGGCAGAGACCGCTAAGACCGACAGACACGGCTCCACGCTGGCATACCGCCTTTGGATTATTCTCCGCTATATACTAATGACACTCAAAGTTTTTGCTCTCATTTTATATCCATCTACATTTTTATATTCACACTTAAATTATCGGGATTATTTTTACCGGTAAATCCTGCATAAATCTTTTTATTAACTTTCTTTATTATTATTTAAATTTATGCCGTCGGTTACTTTTTTCTTACGCTTTTTATTTTAATGTCATTGTCGTTATTAGTTTGATCGGTCCTTTTATGTTTTATCCCACTGGCTCTTTACTCGCTTGTAAAAAAATATTCGTGTCTATTAAAAAATAAATTAAGAAAAAAAATATAGGTGCATTATTAAAAAGAATTTTCATTAAAAATTACCCTGAAATTTATAGTAATTTTTTTTTTTTAACAAATTTTATTAAGTTTTATCTAGACAGAAAATAATTTTGATTAAATCAAATAATTGATGGTCAATAATTTTTTGTAAAGGGCTTAATTTCTACAAGACTATATTCTGGTTATACCTCCATGTTTATATCTTTCTCAAAAGCTAATTAATGTTTAATATTTAATGAGCGAGTTCTCTGGGCGTAAAAATTTTAATTATTGTTTTAATAATAAAATGATGGACTGTTGTTTTAATGATAATGAGAACAAACATACGTTTGTTTGCATTTGACAGAATTTAATTCGCGCCCTTGGCCTTCCGTCAGTGAGGGCATTGCACGTGAACCATGGTTGCAAGTCTACAGTCTAGCTTATATATGAAACGCGCATACAATTTATGTTACATGTATTTACGTATTATGTTGAATCGCTCGTGCATATACTGGACATTTATATCAGGGGTACTCGACGCGTTCAGATCTCCAGCACCCAGATTCGTTGAAACGTTGTTCGAGCGAGCATTACATATTGCAGCCAACCACTTTGCTTAAACTCTGCATGGTTCCGATTCTGATGCTGATGCCCTCTGCTGTCAAACAATGATCATTGTATTTTCGCGGGTCTTTGTTTGCAGTAGCAGTGAATGTTATTTTTTAATATCTAAATATTATTGTTATTATCATTATTATCTATATTATTAATAAGCAAAATCCTGTGGCCAGTGTATATGATGAAATAGTTTTTTATGGTTAAATTTGGAAAAATCTTGACATGGAATTGTGCCTTTTCAAGGTTTCATATCATTCTCACCAATAGTTAGTTTATGATGATAAGTATTTAGGCTGCATTTGAAAACGCTCTATATCTAAATACATAATTAAGAAATGACCTTGTATCTTGTGAACTATTGACATTTTTAAAGATATAAGCTCATCCCGACATTACACTCATCGAGACCTTTCATTTGAGTACCTACATCAATTTTTCATATATTTTATATATTTATATATATTATATATATGTATATATGAAAAATATATCAAAAATGCATGGGGGTACTCAAATGAAAGCTCTTGATGAATGTAACATAAAGATGAGCTTATATCTTTAAATATGTCAACAATTAAGAACTGACACTGCTATCTTGTCAACTAATGATGTTTTTAAAGATATAAGCTCATTCTGATGTAATACTCATCGAGACCTTTCATTTGAGTACCCACATCAATTTTTCATATATTTTTATATAATATATGTATGTTATATATATGTATATATGAAAAATATATGAAAATGCATGTGGGTACTCAAATGAAAGCTCTTGATGAGTGTAACATCGGGATGAGCTTATATCTTCAAAACTGTCAATAGTTAAAAAAGTACAGTGCAATTAAACAAAAGTCATTATTTAATAAAGCAAAATTTTATTTATTTATAGTTCACAAGTCACTGCAGTCACATAGTGACTGCAAGGTTGCTAGTTATTATAATTATTCTCTAAATATTGATATTATTTTATCATCTAAATGTTGACGACTACAATAAAACATTGATTTCTTACTATAAAAATCTGAAAACTTTACTTGATATTTTTTACATGTCAAATGATAATCTTTTCCGTGGAAAATAATAAAAATTGAAGTTAAATTAATCAATTATTCTAATTAAACTTTTTCGATATTTCCATAGCTATAATAATTATTTAAAATGCTATTTTTTCTGTATAATTATTGAACAGTAACATTCGAATAAATATCACAAATTAACTGTTGAAATCACGATTATACAGTTTAAAATCATATTTATTATCAATGATTATTATTTATTATAAATCCATTAATATTTACTTAATTTATTTTTTTTTTCTATTTTTATTCCTCCATTCTCTTTGGTGCCGGGGTTTTCTATTCCAGGCAGCGACTCCTCGTGAAACTCATCCTTTCCTTATTCATCTGGAATCGATCCAAAGTAACTCGAATGGCAGCTGATATAACGTATGTTATTGCAATTCTCTCATTCGTCTCAGCATTATCGACATGAATAAATAAATAAAAATGAGTAACATCGTATGCGTGTCTATTGACATAAATAAATACAATATAGATATATGATACGATTGCATAATATTTTACTTTTGATGAATTTTAATTTAATTTTTCGTGGATCAAATATCCGCTTTGACTACTCATCATTCATTTCAATACACTTTGTATAATATTTATTCAATTTTTCTTGTTTTTTACGGCAAATAAGAATTTTATTAGATTCTCAATGTTGAGTTTATTCAGTTTAATATCTTGTTATTTTTTTATCAATTCTAAGAGGTGGAAAAATTCTATAATAAAAGTCGGAAAAATTCAAAGTTATTTATTTAAATTTTTGGCAGTTTATTAGGATTTAACGATTAAAATATAACAAGGATAATATAATTATAATAGTATAATAGTATAATAATTAAAAGGTATTAACTAGCGTGTCGCACAAAACAGTATCAATTGATCAGTAGCCGAGAAGTAGTGAGTAGAGCGGCATAACACGCGTTAGTACCGTGTTATGTCACTCGCGATGATGTAATTTAAATGTTTGAAATGGATACCGACAGGATACGGTGGACCGAGAGTGTGAAGGAAGGGAAAGGGGCTTTAGAAGTTGAGGGATGAGGGATCAGGAATCAGCATCGATGCGTCTCAGTAGTCACAGCCATGAATAGCCGTACAATAATATCCGATACAATCAAACAGTAGTTACGCTCCGAGCACCACGGGCTTGTCTGCAGGGACACGTCAACCCCAGAAACACTGCCGGGAAAACAGATCACTACACACTCTATGTCTTCGTGATTAACCCAAATGTGATTTGTTAAAATGTTTACAGTATTTTTTATTTTTTTATTTATTCACACCAAAAATTAATTGATAATAACAATTAATAATTTTTATTCAAATTGTTGAATTAATATAATAAGCTTAATTCCCAATTCAATAATTGCATAGTAAAAATTTTGTGTCAAAAAATTTTGTGTTAAATTTTTGTATTAAATACTTAACACTTTTATGTGTAAATTTAATATTAATTATGTTAAATCAACACAAAAAAGTGTTAAATATTTAACATAAAAATTTTTAACACAAAATTTTTTGACGCATTGACGTAAAATTTTTTATCGTGTAATTTTTCGAACCAAGCCATTTCATCAGTAGGTGAAATTTGATACAAATTACTAAATTGCAATTGATTACTGAATCAATAAAAATTTTAAAGTAAGCTTACTAAAACGGCTGCCCAATTTCAAAACACAGTAACTGACATTTAAAATTTTTTTTCAATTTTTCTTATCGAAAAAAAGTTTACCCGCCAAATTAATGACAAATTTGATTTATGAATAGAAAATACTCCAATATAAATATTTTTAAGAAAAAATACTTGAAATTAAGGTTTAAAAGTTATAAAAAATGCAGCAATACTAAAAAAAAATCGGGTATAAAAATTTTGCAGTTACTGTGTTTTAAAATTGGGCAGCCGAAAAATTCAAGATTAAATTTAAATAAATTTTGGATTTGGACCAAGCCAGGGATCGAACCTGGATCTCCCTGATTAAGTGTAGAGAACTACTAACTCTACTCTACTTAAGTTATTGTAATCGGAGAGATCCTGGTTCGATTCCTGACTTTCCCCATAAAAAAAAAATATATTTTGAAATAGATAAAAAATATATAAAAAATATGCATAGTAAATATATTTTTAATAACTAACTTTTGGCCGATTTTCATATATATTTTAGATATATTCAAGATATATCTTAAAATATACAAAAAATACATAGCTAAAAATACAAAAAAAATATATATTTTGAATATATCTAAACATATTTGAAATATATAAAATATATATGAAAATCAGCCAAAAGTTAGTTATTAAAAATATATTTACTATACAAAATTTTTATATATTTTTTATAGATTTCGACATTACTCTCTTCAAAATTATTTTCTTGGTTCAAGAATTTTCCTCTCGAATTAATTTAATTTTTTTTTCACTGTAGCATTGTCAATTATTGAATTGGGAATTACGCTTAAAACTAATTCAACAGTTTCATTAAAAATTGAATATTGATCTTTATGATAAAATATTTAAAGTTGAAATAAAAATAATAAACTGCGAATTGGTATCGAAGAGAAAAAATAGTAGCAGTAGTAATGACAAAGTGTATCAGAGACGAGAAATATCGAAGTCGACGTGTTTCTCCCGATTTATCGAACCGTACGTCTAGTCGTTGCTCTTACTCTTTTCATACAAAATTATATGCATACTATGGCCTGTTACCTCTTATCTACACTATACTACTTGCCTTGTCTCTCTTCAGGAACTCAGCTGCATCTTAGTGTCACCTGTTTGCGACATCCATTTACATTTTGTGTGGAATCCGCTGCCAGACTGTATTATGCGTTTTGCCATCACTATCCTTTATGCGATATAAATGTAGATGTTGCTAGCTGCCATTGCGTAAAAGATACTTCTACTTTTTTATATTAACAGACTCTAGACTCAGACATTATATAGATGCATAACATTCACGTCAACCCACTGTAGATATGGTACCTTCGAAAGTTTACAAGCAAGGCAGGTCTTACTTTTCTCAATACCCCGGTGAATTTTTCTATTCATTCAAACACGTCAGGGAAATCTAGCTGATTAAATTAAAACTTTTGGAAAATATTTGCATTTAAAAAATTATTGAAAATCTTCAGACTATAGATTAATTTTAATCTAGTAATTATAGACACTTAAAAATCGTCCTTTAAAAATTTGTAAATTTTTGTTTTCGATTTTTTTACTTATCTCTCAAAACATTATATATTTGATCATTAATAATTTTAATAAATAAGGAATTAAAAAATCTCTTGAATTAGAGACCCGATTAATTTTAATATCTTATCACACCTGATATTTCTGGTTATACATACATTTGTAGACCGTCGCACTTTAGATTGATACATATTAATGTGATTTGTTACAAAAAAGATTAATCCAAGTTATCTCTCCAAGATTTCTCAATAGTTAAATGTGATTCTAAAAAAAAATACTCACTTGATTTAGTTGTGTATAATCATATTCACGATGGATAAATTAGTAATCTATTAAGGTGAAAAAAAAAATTACTTGAGATAAGTCTAATCATTAAAAATATCTGCGGATAGTTACGCAAACACTTGGCAATCAATGTAGAGAAAAAATCTTGAAATTTTCTTGTTGATTTGTCAATAAATGCATAGTATAATTATATGAATTAGCAACCTTGCAGTCACTATGTGACTACCGTGACTTGTGAACTATAGATAAATAAAATTTTGCTTTATTAAATAATGACTATTGTTAAAATGTACTGTTTTTTTTTAAGGATATAAGCTCATCCTGATGTTATACTCATCAAGAGCTTTCATTTGAGTACCCACATGCATTTTTATATATTTTCATATTATACATATATATATAAATATACAAAATATATGAAAAATTGATGTGGGTATTCAAATAAAAGGTCTCGATGAGGGTAATGTCGGGGTGAGCTTATATCTTAAAAAATATCATTAGTTGACAAGAGAGCAATGTCAGTTCTTAATTATTGACATTTTTTAAAATATAAGCTCATTCCGATGTTACACTCATCAAGAGCTTTCATTTGAGTACCCACATGCATTTTGATATATTTTTCATATATACATATATATAATACATATAAATATATGAAAAATTGATGTGGGTACTTAAATGAAAGGTCTTGACGAGTGTAACATCGGAATGAGCATATATCTTTGAAAATGTCAATAGTTCACTAGATACAAGGTCATTTCTTAATTATGTATCTAAAGATAGAACATTTTTGAATGCAGGCTAAATACTTATCATTATAAATTGACTATTGGTGAGAATGATATGAAACCATAAAAAGGCACAACTCTAGGTCAAAACTTTTCTAATGATACCAAATTTAACCATAAAAGCCAATTTTATCATATAAATACACTGGTCACAAAATTTTGGTTATTCTTTTAATAATATAGATAATGCAGTTGAAAGATATTTTAATTTTGCAATCACAACTTGTCCTATATCCTGCTAAAAAACAATTTTTTTCATTGTAACTAAGCCAAATTACTGGCAAGTAATTCGTAGTTGCTAAATTTGAGATCCTAATTTTGTAATTAAAACTTATATTTTTTTAAGTAATTGTGTTTTGCATATTTTGGACGAATAGTTCGCAAACTTTTCAGAAATTAAGCAAACAACGGACACGAGTCCGCCGAATGTGAAATGTGATTCTCGGTCTGGTTGCTCAGAGGTAAATTTCGAGATTGTTTGCTCATCTTTAATGATATGCTATCATCAAGCTCGGAAACCGACAGGGTGTGTTTTAATCACCGGTAATAATAATTATTCGAAAAGTCACCTACGGATAAACTCAACAGTTTTCTGATAAGCTATATGTGGTATTTGTTGATAATGAATACATAAGAAATAAAAATAATAATATATAATTGAGATTGCATAAAATAAATGATAAATGTTCTTATTGAAAAGATCTAAAGAGATTAAATTTCAAACTGTTGTATTTTGATGGCATTAATTAATGTAACTCGACGAGTAATACGAGCATAATTACTTTTGCTCGAGTAGCCAGGATGGCCAAAGTTTGCTTGTTATCGGGGATTGTACATGCGCTCACTCAACCTCTGTTTTAACTTCCGAGAAAAGTTAATCTATTGATCATTTTTTTATGTTTTTTATTTGGTCCGTGGAAACTCGCTTTACTTTGTTGTTTTATCCGCTTGGAAAATTATATAAATTGTGGTATAATGAGTAAAGATATTATAATTTATAATATAGTTTTAAATTATGGACTTTTTTGAGAAAAATTGTAGAACAGGGAACTAGGAATAGGGAAAATATAGTTAGTCAGGTGTTTGACGACGGGTAGATGAGCAAAAGCAAGACTCACCCGACCACATTACTTGTTTGTACACTGGGTTTACTTACCGTGAAATATAAGCTTCCCCAATTAAGTGCTATCTTATATTTCTTATCCTAAATTAACAATTATTCAATTCATTTAATTTTACTCATCTTCAAGGTACTATCATAACCATAATAATAGTGATTAATTACAATTAATGATAATAGTAACACATTTTTAAAATTTTATTAGGATCAATGCGAAATAAATGATTGGAAAAATTGTTTTCAAGTGTTTAAAAATATTTAAATTGTACTTCGAAATTTTTATTTATTAAAAAAATTTCTTTTTAATTTTTAAAACTAAATTTTTTGATGAATTATCTTTATAATAATTTATTTGTTGAAAAATTCTAAAAATTTTCATATAAAAGGTAATTTTAGTAAGATTAAATAAATTTTATTTAATTGTAAGTGTTAGTGTTAATCTATATTATTAAGAAAATAATCAAAATTTTGTGGCCAGTGTATTTATATGATAAAATGGATTTTTATGGTTAAATATGGTATCGTTGGAAAAGTCTTGACCTGTTGTGCCTTTTCATGGTTTTATATTATTCTCAATTTATTATAATATACTAAATATGTAGGCTGTATTCGAAAAGGCCTTATGTATAAGAAATGGCCTTATATTTTGTGAATTATTGACATTTTTAAAGATATAAGCTCACCCCGACATTACACTCATCGAGACCTTTCATTTGAGTACCTACATCAATTTTTCATATATTTTATATATTTATATATATTATATATATGTATATATGAAAAATATATCAAAAATGCATGTGGGTACTCAAATGAAAGCTCTTGAAGAGTGTAACATCGGAATGGGCTTATATCTTCAAAATATATATTACACAATTAAGAAATGACCTCGTATCTTATGAACTATTGACATTTTTAAAGATATAAGCTCACCTCGACATTACACTCATCGAGACCTTTCATTTGAGTACCTACATCAAATTTTCATATATTTATATATATTATATATTATATATGTATATATATAAAAAATTGATGTGGGTACTCAAATAAAAGCTCTTGATGAGTGTAACATCAGGATGAGGTCATTTATAAGGTCAGATACAAGGTCATTTCTTAATTATGTATCCGGAGATAGAGCATTTTCTTGAGTATATCTTTATACATGTCTATAGTTAACAAAGTACAATGCAATTTAACAAAAGTCATCAATTAATAAAACAAAATAATCTTTATAAAAAATTAACTCCCGATATTAAACTGTAATAACAATAAAATTCTAATTAAATATTGTTGTTATTATTTCCTCTCAATATTCATCATCTTAATTTCCCAGTTTTTTTAAACCAAAAAAAAAAAATTAAAGGTCTGGGGTAAGTCGAGACGGAGAATCGAACGGAGAAAGCTAAAAAGCACCACCGCGTGGTACGAATGGGCTCGCGTAGCCGCTCGATAAATAACAAGCACCCGATGTTTGAGCAGGTGGTACTAACTTATAAAAGAAAAGTGGAAAGTAGGAGGAAAAGCAAAAGCTCTTGATCGTTGAATTTAAACTTTTTTCCTCGAAGCTTTCTTCGCGCCTGTTCTAAAAAAAAAAAAAAAAAAAAAAAAAATAAAAAAC
Organism: Cotesia congregata; assembly: GCA_905319865.3. Classification (NCBI taxonomy): domain Eukaryota; kingdom Metazoa; phylum Arthropoda; class Insecta; order Hymenoptera; family Braconidae; genus Cotesia; species Cotesia congregata. The sequence goes on along the minus strand of CAJNRD030001118.1, from coordinate 2,034,716 downwards.
ATAAATATAATTGAGTAATTAAGATAAGTGAGTTCAAGTTTAGCTTACTTTTCACTTCTTGTGCAGGTGTCTGCAAGATCGATCGAGCGTCAAGCAAAGGGTCTCTTAATTCGCTAAATGTAATTTCAAATAATATTAATATAACAGATAGAATAAAGTAGCGATAATTTTATTAGATTTAACACTATACTGCACGTGCCTTACTCGAGTAAGAACAAGAAGAAGAAGAAGAATAATAATAGTACAAGTAGAAGCCATTTTGCTCAATCTACAAGTGTAGCATCGCAAAATCGACTTGGTGTAAAATCCTCGAGCTCTTATTTAACTTATTCACTTACTCGGTGTACGAGACTGCGATGAGAGCGCAAACTGAGTATACACAAAAGATTTTAACGCTCTTTCATTTTTTTTTTTTTTTTTTTTTCCCGCAGGTTGGTTATATTATTTCTTCCATTCTATTCCACGCTCTCCTTTCTTCATTCTTCCCTGTTTGCCGGAGGTTATGTTTCGAAAAGAAGCTCCGAGTTACGCTGTAATATGAATTTTATATGAACACTGTTCTCCGGTCTTTTGATTCACTGAGAATGCAGTTTTATGTATTATGTATTATATATAATATTAAAAGATTTGTAATAAAGTCAAAAGCTTGAGCTTGTACTTGTTCTTGTATTAATAAAATTGTGGAGGAGTATCGAAGCTTAATGGCTAGACGGTAGATAATTCAGCCATAATTATTAAGAGTGGGAGGTAGGAGCACAAAGTTTTCCTTTTATCGTTTCCTCGTAGAAAAATCATATAAAATTATTATTTTCTCCTGCACTGTGTTTGTTCTGGACAAAACTTTTGGATCTACACCAACACCTTGTGTCGATATTATAACGGCACGTGGCAGTAACGGCTTCTCGCTGTTGCTCGCGTTATTACTGGTAACCGCTTCCAAGAGGACTTTTATAACGAAACAAAGAAAAAAGATATAATAAAAATGGATAAATTGATAAATTCAACTTAACTTCAGCGCTTTGTTAGGATTTTTATTAGATTTCTATCGTTATGCTGTTTATTAAGTTGTTATTATTTTTTCGAGCTCGAAAATTTGCATTGATATATACGGAAGAATTTTTTTTTGAAATTATCGTGAGATATTTTGTAATTTTTTATCTTAAGATAATTCCTCTAATAATAGGTAACAATAGCTGTATAGAAAATAGAGAAAAGTAGCATTGAATTTTACTGTGGTGTGACGGTAAAAAAAATTACGTGGAACATTAGAAAGATGAATAATTTTCTTTTATCATTTTTATATTAAAAAGGCCATAAAAAAAATTTTTTTTATAAAATACTATTAATAATAATATATAATTTAATACATTGATTAAAAAAAAAAAATTCAATAAATAATTTAAAACTATTTAAATTTAATCTTGTTCAAAAAATTTTCTTGTAAAGTAAATAGTTTCTCAAATATTTATCAAAAAATTAAAAAAATGAGATTTTATTTATCAAACTGATTTTATTTGTCGAGCTGAGTAAGAAAGTAGTGAAATTTTTTAAAAGTTACGCCATAACGACGAATGCAATAATTAGATTTTTATGAAATCTACTAAAAATTACAGTAAAATACTTTATTTAACGATAAAACACTTATTATGTCATTTAATATATTATCTAATATAAAATCTACGGTCGTAAAAAATAAATATATAAAAAATTAAAAAGTTTTAAATTTCGCGTTTGCAATTAATTTTCTAATTTATTTATTTTTCGTAATTAAAGATCCAAATCCTTAACACAATATTTTCTAATTAAAGCTCGAAAACTTTGAATTAAAAAATTCAAAACCGTAAAAAAAAAATTATTTATCACGCAGTTACTTTTACAAAACTAGTAAAAGTAACAACACATGGTATTTTCCATATTTTACTAGTCAGAGAAGCAGCTGTACATCCATCTGCAGTAAATTTTACTACACCTTTTTATGAATACGCGTTTGAATATAGTCTGTTGGTATTAAAACGCTGTGAGATAAAAAAGATATCACTAGTATATCTTTTCTTATCTTCCAAGTTTGAACTTTGGTATTATTTTTGAGAGGCATCGATTCCAATAATCCATATTATCTTATGATTAAAAACTCTTCGTACATAAATATATGTTATGATCACCGCAAATTAGCAAATAATTAACAACAAATATTAGCTTTAGCCAATGAAAAATTTTTTAATAAAATCTCCTCCATACTAAAGAAAATCTCCAAGGTAAAGAACTTGAAAAACAATAAATCCTATCAAATATAATAAATCACAAGTGATAACAATAAAGTGTAATAATTATCTTATATCTTATCGGCTGATTGGTCGTCAGAGTCGTATATAAAAATTCAAATTCCGTGGAGTTTATCAGCAAACGACGAACCTCTCTCTTTGCGGTAAGAATTAATTAGTTAACTAATTTTTCAGTGATTTGATATTCTAACCACTAATAAATTTCCAGATGAAGCTGTCGTTATTTATGGTGCTAGTCTTTGGACTAGCCTTCACCGTCAACATCAAAGGAAGTCCCGTGAAAAGCACGCGTGGGTTGCAAGATGATCTGGACGAATTCATGGCACTGATCCCGAAGATAAAAGTGATGACGATATTCTTAGACTACATGAAAAATGACGCTGAAGTGCAGGCAGCCATGGCGTACATCAAATCGGAAGATTTCCACCAACTGGTCAGAGCAATCGAGAAAATGGACCACGTCAAAGCGTTGTATAAGTATCTATACGATTCAGGATTAGATATTTACCGGGAGGTCAACGGGATCCACGGATTGATCGGAATGGGTCCATTTGAGCCGTTCAAAATGATGAAATCAACCCGAAGAACTGGAGGCATGGCTGGACTAATTGCTGATATCATGCTAGTGCTTCCAAAAGAGAAGTTCAAAGCTCTGTACTACGAGAAGCTGGAAACGTCGGAAGAATTCAAGAAGTTGATCGAGAGGCTGAAGGCTCCAGAGTTTCAAGAGGGAATTGATCTTATATTCACCAACGAGGAGATCCAGTTCATTTTCCAGAAGATGATCGCAGCTGGAGTGGACGTCAAAGCTATTCTAAGTGTCCTTTCGACGATACTAGGCTATGAATTTCCAGATGTGCCTTCTTCCCCTTCGGTGCTACGGAGTATTAAGGAAGAAAAAACACTGCATGATGACTTGGATGATTTCATGAGACTTTTGCCTTTTCAAAAGATGAGAGAAGTGGCGATGCTCTACCTTGAACATGATGAAGAGGTCAAATCAGTCGTTGAATACGTGCAAAGTAAAGAGTTTGTTGAATTGGTGCGAGTAGTAGAAGCCATTGAAGATGTTATCCGCTTCTATGACTACCTTCATGAATCCGGGTTGAATGTTTATGACCTCGTTAACAAGTTGCATGACTTCGTTGGCCTACCTCATCTTCCTAAACCATCAGGATCACTGAAAAAAGTGACTACCAATGGAGTCGCTGGTCTGATCGCTGAAATCAAAGCACTTTTGCCGTTTGAAGAAATTAAAGCGATGTACTATCACAAATTGGAGACATCCGTCCATTTTAAACAACTCGTTGAACGGCTCCAATCTCCGGAATTCCAAGCGATCATAGACACTCTGCTCGCAAATCAAGAATTCCAAGCAATTTTAGCAGCAGCCAAAAAATTTGGCGTTGACGTAAAAGCATTAGCTGATTTGTTGTCTACAGTTTTTGGTCTTGAGTTCCCTTCAAATATTGATTTACACCAAACCAGAGCCAAACGTTCCCTTCGCGATGACTTGGATGACTTTGTAAGACTTTTGCCCCTTCAAGAAATAGAAAAAGTAGTCGTACTCTACGTTGAACATGATGAAGAGGTCAAATCAGTCATTGAATACGTGCAAAGTGAAGAGTTTGTTGAATTAGTGCGAGAAGTAGAATCTATTGAAGATGTTATCCGCTTCTATGACTACCTTCATGAATCCGGGTTGAATGTTTATGACCTCATTAACAAGTTGCATGACTTCGTTGGCCTGCCTCATCTTCCTAAACCATCAGGATCACTGAAAAAGGTGACTACCAATGGAGTCGCTGGTCTGATCGCTGAAATCAAAGCACTTTTGCCGTTTGAAGAAATTAAAGCGATGTACTATTACAAATTGGAGACATCCGTCCATTTTAAACAACTCGTTGAACGGCTCCAATCGCCGAAATTCCAAGCGATCATTGACACTCTTCTTATGAACCAAGAGTTTCAAGAGATCATCACAGCAGCTAAAAAGTTTGGGGTCGATGTCAGAGCTGTCGCTGATCTGCTTTCAACTATGTTTGGACTCGAGTTTCCTTCTAGTAGTAAAAGTCTTAGAAGGACTATCACTGACCATTTAAACGATTTCATAGTTTTGCTGCCGCTTGATAAAATCGCAAAGATCACTGTTGATTATATTTTGAACGATGTTGAAGTTATTATTGCTGTTGAGTACCTAAAGTCGGACGAGTTCAAGGATTTGATGGTCAGGGTGGAAAACGACCCAGAAGTTGTTGATTTTTTTGAGTATTTGAAAGGATTAGGAGCAGATTTTCATGATTTGGTCAGCACTATCAACGATTTCTTGGATATTCATCCACAATCTCAACAAAAAATCTCAAAATTGACCTCAATGTATTCAGGTGGAGGAATTCAAGGAATGTTGAACGAAATCCACAAAGTGATTCCTTACGACGAATTCAAGGCTTTGTACGAGCACAAAATCAAAACTTCTGAAGAGTTCAAGTTCTTTCATGAGCAGCTAAAGAGTCCAGAATTCCAAGCTCGTGTTGATAAGCTAGTCGTAAACCCTAACTTGCAAGAATTGGGTGCACAAGCTTACATGTACGGAATTAGTATCAACAAAATCACTGAGTTTCTTTCAGAGCTGATTGGTTTGAAGTTCCCGGAATATCCAAGTCTTCCAGCTTCTCCGTCCAGAAGAGGGTTCAGGAACCTCAACGACGATCTGAATGACTTTTTTGCGCTGGTGTCGTTTGAGAAGATCATCTTTACTGTCGTTGACTACGTTATGCACGACGACGAGGTCCAGAAAGTTGCAATTTACCTTCGCTCGGAAGAGTTTAGAGTACTGGACCAAGCTTTGAACCAAATTCCGGAGTACAATGACATTTTGAAGGAATTGAGCTCTATTGGATTCAATGTCGGCAAGTGGATCAATGATATTCACAGTTTTCTGGGTATTGATTACTATCAGCTTGGTTTTAAGAAGAATTTGCTATTTGTCAGCAAACCTGGAGTTGCTGGGCTTATTGAGGCTATCAAAGCATTGCTGCCCTACGAAAACATCAAGAATCTTTATCATGAGAAGTTAGAAACTTCCGAAGATTTTAGATTCTTTGTGGAACTTATCAAGTCAGAAAAATTCCAAAAACTCACTGACACACTTTTTGCGAATAAGGAATTCCAGAGTCTGCTTCACAAGGCTAAAAGTCACGGGATTAATTTGACAGTTATTGCAGACTTCTTTTTACGGGTTTTTGGAATTACAACCCCTTCAGACATTATTGAATCCATGTAAAATTTTAATAAAATTATTGCTTAGAAAAAAGTAATTCTTATCTAGATAATACTTTCATACTGTTACCAAAATAAATGAAATTGATTTTGTTGATTTATGGTTCAATTTATTTTTTCAACTTTTTCTAATTCCTTCAAGCCTAAAAATGTGAAATGATGAACGGAAAAATAAAGACAATTTGTCAGATTGTTTGGAATCAAATTAATAGGTTTAGTGGCTTATCAGCGAACAATGCAAGGTAAAGGAGCGAGGAACTCGGTGTACAGAAATGCCAAAATTCAGTTTGGTTAATGCTGTAATCTTGTTAAACAACGACGTGGTCTGAGTGCAAATGTCGCAATGACAACGTTTTGTTGTTGCTGTTGTTACATCATTGCTGTGCTTCTGGTGCTTCATCCTTCTGCCGTCTCTGTGTCACTGATTACAAGCGGCTTCCCTCTTCACTTCTAGAAGCGTGGCTCACACTTCCGTTTCCTATGGTCCAATTCGTAGCAATTACGTGATTGCTACACACGTGCACTCAAAAGTGATATAAACTACGAGTACACTCAAAACTTACTATTTCTGCTTTATAGGTCTGTCAAATTAAAACATCCGCGTAAATTTAATATTATTGTATTGCATTTTTTAACCATGATCATGAAGGTATGCTCTGTTTTCATCCAAAAATCATCAAAATCATCCGAAATTCATCAGTTAGAAAGAAAATTGGTTGTTAAAATAATCAAAAAATTTTTTATGCGGATAATTTGCTATTTTTACATCAAAAAAAGTGGTTGTAAAGCTTATGGTGTAGATTTCTAAAGTCTTTATGAAGAAACAACACGTTTACTCTTAAAAAAAATAAATTTTTCAACTCAATTTATCATTTAATCTCCTTATTTGCTTGATGGAAAGTTGAGGAATTAAAATTGTAGCTTGTTATTGTTTTGTTTAATTATAATTAATTTTTTTTAGTTAGCAGTTAGAGAAATTTTCTGTCCTTAAGCAGCCATAGGTCAAAATTTATTTGTAAATACAGGTTAAAGATTAATTATATCATTATAAATTTAATTATATTAAATTTATTTTTAATTATATTTGTATACATTAAGAATTCTTGTATGGATATTGCAAAAATTGCCATCTGGTATTAACTTTGGCATAAATAAATTATTATATCTATCTAAAAAAGATTAAAACAGAAGAGGGCGTTTAATTTGTATGAGAAAAAATACTATTTGCGGAAAAATTTGAACGAGTTTTGAAATACAATTGTAAAGAAAATTAATTTCTTGTAATTTATTTTTCATTAATTTATTAAAGTTTTTTTTTTTTATTTATTCTTATTGTGTATAGTAGATCATAATTTTTTTTTCTATCGACATTTGATATAAAATATTTATAAAAATGAAAAATAATTAATTATATTTTTATTAATTCTTTTTCCTACGGTGGACTAGTTAAGCATACTAAATTTAATACAGCTATTTTTTCTCAGCGTAGTAGTGTATCTCGACGTACACATAAAAAAAGTGTACCTCTACTTTGGTTGGGCAGAGAAAGCGTTTATACGTCTTTTAAGAGGGTTGGAAAAAGTAAAGGGATGGCTCGCGTTTTCTCTGCATCCGCAGCATTCACAATGCGAGTAGAGACTGAGACCGAGACCGAGACTGCGACCAAGAGCGTTGTAGGACACAAACAGACAACCAGACAGACAGACAGACAGAGAGTCGGACGAACGAACGAACGGACGGGTGGTTCTATTTCAATTCCAGCAAGTTAATTGGAATTGTTTGCTGCAGACACCGTACCGCGAGTAGTCGGTTGTGATGCTTGTCCCTAGCTACTGCTACCCTCCCACACATTCAACATCTTTTTTTCTCATCGTTTTTTCACTTTCTCTCCACTTATAAGGTGTTTATATTTTTTGACAATTAATTTGTCCCTTTTCTGATCAAATGATAATTCTTTTTGTTAAGATACTCTCTTGGCATTGAAATTAAATAATAAATAAAAAATTATCATTTCCAATAAATGGTAAAGCAGCTACCTATATTATAATCCATCAGTGTATTAATTTTTTCATGAATTTAAAAATAAATTTCTTCCTCTGCATTATCGGGTCTTCGTTTGGATCCATTTTATTATTTTATTATTTTTTTTTTTTTCTACTGAAATTTCATTCGATTACAGTATTTTCATCTACACAATTGCCGGGTATGATTTCTCGGAGAGAAAACCCGAGGCAGAATAGATAAAAATTTACTCCGTGATGAAAATATATTTCAAGAGGTTTCATATTGATCCCAGTACTTTTTCGTTTGCTTACCACGTAATGCGATGATCCAAGCTAGATCTACGTGGCATCCATTGAGATTCCCCATGTGAGTCACAACTTGGTTCCACACGGTACTAGTATTATACAGGCGATGGGGATTGTCATGGTGATACTGATGGTGATGGGCAATGGTGGGAGTGGAGTGTGTGGTAAACTTTTATCACCGTGACGCTCCAGTGGCTTTTCAAAACCTACCCCTTAGCAGAATACTACTATACAGTCTTCTTTAGTTTTTCTTTCTTTTTCAAGGTATATACAAGCACACATAAGTGAGCATACACAACTGTAACTGTTACTGTAAATGTACGTAGCACAACAAGGACTCGTAAATTCAGCGAACGGTGAAAGCCCCCGTGAGTCAGTCGCCAGTAAATCAACAGTAAGTGGAGAATGTTGTATTACAATTGGCTAGTTGTCAACTCAAGAATAAGAACTTTCAAATATTTCGAACTTGTGATATATGTTCTCAATTCTTATGTATGTTACATATATTTATTCCTAAAGTTACAACTAGATAGCTACGTACTCGAATTTTCATGATTGTCACCTAGCAACCTTGCAGTCACTATGTGACTGCCGTGACTTGTGAACTATAAATAAATAAAATTTTGCTTTATTAAATAATGATTTTTGTTAAATTGCACTGTACTTTCTTAAATATTGACATTTTTAAAGATATAAGCTCATCCTGATGTTACACTCATCAAGAGCTTTCATTTGAGTACCTACATGCGTTTTGATATATTTATCATATATACATATATATAAATATTCAAAATATATGAAAAATTGATGTGGGTATTTAAATGAAAGGTATCGATGAGTATGACATCAGGATGAGCTTATATCTTAAAAAATGTCAATAGTTCTCAAGATACAAGGTCATTTTTTAATTATTGATATTTTTAAAGATATAAGCTCATCCTGATGTATACTCTATCAAGAGACTTCTATTGTAGTACCGTACACTGCATTTGTATATATTTTCTATATATACATATATATAATATATATAAATATATGCAAAATTGATGTGGGTACTCAAATGAAAGGTCTTAATGAGCGTGACATCAGGATGAGCTTATATCTTAAAAAATGTCAATAGTTCTCAAGATACAAGGTCATTTTTTAATTATTGATATTTTTAAAGATATAAGCTCATCCTGATGTTATACTCATCAAGAGCTTTCATTTGAGTACCCACATGCATTTTGATATATTTTTCATATATACATATATATAATATATATAAATATATGAAAAATTGATGTGGGTATTTAAATGACAGGTATCGATGAGTATAACATCAGGATGAGCTTATATCTTTAAAAATGTCAATAGTTCACAGGATACAAGGTTATTTTTTAATTATTAATGATCATCAAAGTAAAGTTAAGTAATTTTATAATGATTATTCCTAAAACTAATTTTAAATATAAAATTGAAGGTATTAAAAAATGGATTAAGGAAACTGAAGGCAAAATCCGTGTATTCACTCATTCTTCAATGTGTACTCATTGTCTAGCTGCACTCGGTAAATTGAGATTGTCTTTTATGTGCTGTTATTAAATCTTCATAGTCTTTGGAGCTTTAATTTTATTTATTATTTTTTACTTTTTAAGTTAAGATTAAGCAAAAAATCTTAAAAAAAAAAAAATAATCTTTATGAAAATTTTCGTTCAATGTTCCAAAAAATAAAATTTTTAGGAAAACCTTAATTAATAATTCCAAACTCAAGCTTGAGATAAATTATTTAGAGTATTTGTTTGTAATTTAATAAATTAAACTTGTTAAAAATTTATAGCTTAAAAATTTCGTTAAAAATATAATTATTCCAAAATAACTTTACACTCTCTGCATAACAAATATGAATATGAATAAGACAAAATTCATACAATTAAATAAATTGGCTGATGATATTCCTCCAGCGGTTTTCATTACGAAATTCCAATAACGTATTGAGAAAAGGCACGTGAAAATTTTACTTATTCATTTGCTCGCATTCGATTCACAGAGAACGAACTTGTCGTCTCTTGAGTTCATTACAGCGACCCTATCATCAACTTTACATACCTATCTTGGCAGCCCCGGTCTCAAAAATTCTTCTTAGAATTTTTCAATTTTTCAGATTTTTTCGTCTTACTTAAAAAAAAAAAGAAAAAAAAAGTTGATAAATTATCATAAGCGGGTGCTTGAATAGAATGTTAAAAACTCAAAAGTAAGAGCTCAGAGTAAGACAATGAAGAATGGGTAAAACCGACCCTGGGGTATAATTACATGGAAAGAACAAGGGAGAGTCGGTCAGCTATTTTTCTGGTAATTTTTCACGCTTAATCTCTCTTTACTAAAAGTATTTCCATTCCATTTGGCTCCGGATGTAGATGAATTGGAGCAAACGCTAAAGCACCCTGAAATCAATAAATAAAAAAGTAAATTTAAAGATTAACTTGCGATATTCAGGTAGTTGTTTGATATTTTAAAATTTATCTGAGGAAAATATGTGTTGTTAAAAAGTGAAGAAGTAACGAAATAAAAAATAAAAGGATCATACAATGGTAAAATTTTTTTATCAACAGATTTTTGTTTTTTTCGTTGAATAGAGTAGAGGTGAAAGAGCAGCTATATATCTATTGGCTAGGTAGAACACAGTACAGTATTATTGGATGCTTGTGCTCGACACCGGAAAATTCTCTCCACTTTCGACGTGAATTTTATACGGACAAGGTAATACCCACTTTTGGACGGTACCGAATCGTGGGGTGGATTTTCAAGAGGATTCATCTTTCGCTGTACAACTCACTTGTATATTTTTATTTTTTATTTTTACTCATATTTTTTCCCTTTGTTTTACTCATTTGATATTGTTCAATAAAGGTCCGGGAACGATAAATTATTTTACTGTTTTTATTATTTTGCAATTGCTGAACATGCTTTTTGCTCGCCAACGATTCACACGCGGGAATTCAATTAAAATAATCGTAAATTATAAACGTTCGGGGTTTATTGATGTTTATTGGCAGTTTTATTATTATGAAGAGTGATTTTTTGTAATGGATTGTGATAATAATGATTATGACTAATGATTTTTTAAGCTTGGATAAAAATTTAATAAAGAGATAATTGCGGATGAAAATGATCATTTTTGTCAATGTCGATTTTGCAAGTTGATTTTTTTTAATTATTTATTATTATTTAATCAGTTTTTATAGTAAAAAATCTTCATGTTAATGTTTAAAATTAATTTTTGCATTGTAAAAAATTTATTTTATACATTAAATTAATTTATCTTTAAAGAAAAGCTCTTAATTAATAATTAAAGTTATTTTTATAATTTGAATGCTTTAAATTGGTTTTAAAATTTTATTTTATAAAAAAAAACTTCATAGTAACCATTAAATTAAATACTAAGTTAATTAAAGACTAAAAAACTTTACATTAATGATTTAAATTTTTTTTTCAATAAAAAAAAACTTTACAATTAATAATTAAAATTATTTTTACCATGAAAAAGCTTTGCATTAATCATTAATTGAATTTTTCGAAAGGAAAAGCTTTAAAAATGTTATTTAAAATCAATTTTTGCATTGTAAAAAATTTATTTTCTACACTAAATAAATTTTTCTTCAAAGAAAAACTCTTAATTAATAATTAAAGTTATTTATTTGAACGCAAAAAAAAATTCATATTAGGAATAAATTATTTTTATAATTTGAAAGCTTTAAATTAATTTTAAAATTTTATTTTATAGAAAAAAAGCGTCATGGTAACCATGAAATTATATACTAAGTTAATTAAAGACTTAAAGACTTTAAATTAATGATTTAAATTGTTTTTTCAATAAAAAAAACTCTACAATTAATAATTAAAATTATTTTTACAATGAAAAAGCTTCAAATGAATCATTAATTGAATCTTTCGAAGGGGAAAAGCTTTAAAAATATTTTTTTTTTAAAAGAAACAAATTGATATTTGTATATAAATATGCTTTGTAATGATTCGAATTGAAATGATAATTAATGATTAGTATTATAATCATTAATTACTAATAAAAATAATGTAGACACTGGGGCGTGGAGACAACGATGACTTGATGATGATAGTTAGCGAGTTATTGGCCGGAAGATAACTAAAAAGTTAGTTTTCATAGTTGGGTCTTTGTTTTAGTGGAAAGAGGAGCCGAGCGGAGCCTGAGCTAGTCAACGAGTTGACGTGCACGAGCTAACTGCCCGCAAAGAATGTTGATGAGACCAGTGAGCCGACGGACGTGTGAATTTGAATTTAAGTAGAGGATAGCTTTTCATCCACCCCGTCGCTACTGTCTCCAGTCTCAAATGCGTCGACAAGGGAGGAATGCAGAAACCTTCATTTTTTTAATCGTTAAAATGTCATTTGCTAAAGTCATTGAATTCCGCTTTGCTTACAAATATAAAAATCCTTTTCTTTCTTTTTTTTTTTCACGATTTAACATTGTAATATTTCAAAAAAATATTCAGTTTAAATCATTTTTTTCATTAAAAATTAATTCATTTAAAAATAGCAGTCATGAAAAAATGCTTTAATACAGCCCCCGTGTAAAAAAAATCGTCTTAAAATTGTCTTAAAATTGTCGTTCGTTTAAGATCTTAAACGTGACACAAATTAAGACTATTTTAAGACTCTTTTAAGACGCCAAAAGAAAAATTCCGAGAGCAGATTTTTGAAAATTTTGTTCTCGAATTTGTTGTGAAAATTAATTTTTAGATGATTTTACGACTTTCTAACCGCAATATTTTTGAGTAAGATGTTTTTAAATTGAATTTAAAATTGTTAAAAAATTATTATCTGACAATTTTAAGACTTTTTTAAGACGTTCCCGTTTTAATGTTCCGGGGCTCTGTCACTGTTAGCCCATCTTAAAATAGTCTAAATTTTTTTTTAAGATTTTTTTAAGACTAATTTAAGACAATTTAAAGACGCTCCATAATAACTTTCCGGAGCTGTCACTGTGATGTCATCTGAGTGACTATTTTAAGATTTTTCAAGACTACTTAAAAATTATTTTAAAACTTAAATCTTAAAATAGTCTTAAAAAAATCAAAATAATTATTAAAAAATCTCGGAATTTTTTTTTTTGCATCTTGAAAAAGTCTTAAAATAGTCTTAGTTTGTGTCACGTTTAAGATCTTAAACCAACGACAATTTTAAGACAATTTTAAGACGATTTTTTTTACACGGGAAATTGATCAAAAATTTGATTTATAAATAGAATATACTTGAATATAAAGATTTTTAAGAAAATTTACTTGAAATTAAGGTCTAAAAGTTACAAAAAATGCAGCAATACTAAAAAAAAATTAGGTATAAAAATTTTGCAGTTACTGTGTTTTAAAATTGGGCAGCCGAGTTCAAGCAAGTCAATAATTACAGTTTGATTTTT
>CAJNRD030001118.1:1987319-2015254 GCA_905319865.3 Cotesia congregata | reverse complement strand
TATATATATATATATATATATATAGATATATGAAAAATTGATGTGGGTACTCAAATGAAAGGTCTCGATAAGTATAACATCAAGATGAGCTTATATCTTTAAAAATATCAATAGTTCTCAAAATACATGGTAATTTTTCAATTATGTATCTAGAGATACAGCATTCACGAATGCAGCCTAAATACTTATTATAATAAATTGATTATTGGTGAGAATAATATATAACCTTGAAAAGGCACAAATTCAAGTGAAAACCTTTGCAATGACACTAAATTTAACTAAAAAAACCGATTTTATCATATGACTATCCTGGAGATAAAATTTGTCTTATTCTCTTAATAATATAAATTGTAGTTTAGTTTTTTTCGTATATGAACAGATCTTTCTATCAGTGTAATTTAAAATTTGTAATTTTATTGCAAGAGCAATATAAATATAAAAAAAAAATAGTAAAGGATTCTGGATAAAAACAAACATAAAAATAAATAAAGAAAATACAACTAAAAGTATTTGAGAAAAGTGGCGATGTCTTTGAGTAGATGTAGCTGGAAGCAGACGTTTTCTATTTCAACATAATGGCTGGTCGAAATAGTTTCTCGAATCCGAGTAAAGGACCAAAGTGGAAAGGAGTAAGGAGTAAAGAGTAAAGAGGAGCGTCAAGAGCGATGAAATAAAATGAAGGTACAAGTCGGAGAGTGCCTAGCAGCATGTACGTAACATGTACACGGGAATGAAAGACCAAAGTGAGCCCGATGAGGACCGAGGAGAAAGTTTAAGAGAGAGAGAGAGCGAGATATTAGGGGTGAGTACCGGTAATCGTGAGGGAAACCATTAAGGGCTGTTTCTGAAGCTTATCGAGGTCTACCAGCGGGTGGCGGAGTGCCCAAGTCCCATCCAATTGTCGCGATAACGTCGGGGTGCTCCGCCGCCTACGCTACAGTCAAGACGCATCGAGTTCACCCGGAAATGACCTCGTCGAAGAGCTTCCTCCTCGTTTAGCTTTCCTCCTCTTTCCAGTTTCCTGGGTCCAAACTATCGCCATCGCTGAATTATTTTCCCAAAGAAAAGGAGAAAGTATTTTAAATTACTTGTAACGAGGCCAGATTTCGTTACTCTACCTCGGCTAATTAATTGCAATTACTGTTATTATTATCGTTATTATTACTATCACTCTACTTAATTAGTGCAGTATTAATGGGGCAATTTGCGGAAAGTCACCGACTGGTATATCACTGGGAGATACCTCGACCTGTCCTGTCTATCTGTAACTCGATTGAACGAGGTGAATGGGATGTTCGACCTCCAAAATTGCACGGTCATAACTGTGATTAGTTTCAATCCTTGAGTATCATCCTCATTGCTTCATTCTATGTGACTCGGTTTCAGTCAGGTTAGAATTAAGGTATCAAATTTAGTGATAGGAATTACAGTACAGGAAGAAATTTTGCTCGCCTCATAGCGCGAAGCGCGTGAGGTTGTGCTTTATACTCGACACGTTAAGGTCAAGCAATTTTGTGATCTTTAAATGCCTCTATCACAACCACATTATATATAAGCTCATCCTGATGTTACACTCATCAAAACCTTTCATTTGAGTACCCACATCAATTTTTCATATATTTATATATATTATATATATATATGAAAAATATATCAAAATGCATGTGGGTACTCAAATGAAAGTTCTTTATGAGTGTATCATTGGGATGAGCTTATATCTTAAAAATTGTCAATAATTAAGAACTGACATTGCTATCTTGTCAACTAATGCTATTTTTAAAGATATAAGCTCATTCTGATGTTACACTCATCAAAACCTTTCATTTGAGTACCCACATCTATTTTTCGTATATTTATATATATTATATATATATATATGAATATGTGAAAAATATATAAAAATGCATGTGGGTACTCGAATAAAACCTCTTGATGAGAGTAACATCGGGATGAGCTTATATCTTCAAAAATGTTAATAGTTAAGAAAATGCAGTTCAATTACAATTTTTTTAAAATCATTTTAAAAGTACTTATTATTTTTTCTATATTGAAACAATTAAAATATTTCAAAATAATCGTGCCGAAATTTTTTTCAATGTTCTTTTCATCGTTTGATTCAAGCTAGTGGCCTAAAAAAATTCATCTTAGAAAAAATGGAGCCTGCAAGAGCGAAAGTTGCCC
The DNA here is from genome assembly GCA_905319865.3 of Cotesia congregata. Lineage (NCBI taxonomy): Eukaryota > Metazoa > Arthropoda > Insecta > Hymenoptera > Braconidae > Cotesia > Cotesia congregata. The sequence goes on along the minus strand of CAJNRD030001118.1, from coordinate 2,013,073 downwards.
GAAGCAGCAATATTTCGCGTGTAAAACGTATTCATCGGAGCAACAATCGAAATATATCGGTGTTTGATATCTAAGAGCTTTCGGTTCTCGGTTGCAATGTCAATGCTCGGATAGTAATATGTCATCCGTTTATACCCGACAGTATATTGCATATTATAGACCCTGGGATCCTTGATGTTTATACTGTTTTTCATCGTATAGCTTCTATATTATGTACAATATATAATATATTGTATATAAACATTGGCCTGAAGAGGAGACGAAACACGCCATAAGCTTCTAGAGAGCCTTCCCGTCTTTAAGTCATTGTCATGTGAATGAGTATTTATACATGAGCTTTTTTCTATTGTTCAACGACGGTATTGTGAACAACAAGATGCCTCTTCTCCTTGCGAACAAAAGATTTATGCCCATAAATTGTTGCGTACTATGATTTTCGTTGTATTGAGGAGAGCTTTTATTTCGGTGATAATAATACTAAGGAATGACCTGGGAAAATATATATCCTCATGTCGAAAGTTAGTAGAGGTAATATGTGGATTTAAATAACGAAACTCTTTGGTGAAATTCAAATTCCGTTTACGGAATAAAAAATTTTTAATAATATTGTAAATGATACTGCCTTAAAAAATTTTTTTCTGTAGAAATTACAGTAAAAATTGCAGTAATTGTGAGACATATTCTGCAATTCCTGATCTAATTATAGTTCTTTCAATAATAATTTACAAACACAATTTAAAAAAATGTATAAAAAAGTACTATTAATTTTTACAGTGGTGAAAAGGTAAAAAATAATTTAATAAAAAAAAAAATAAAATAAAATAAAATTTTCAGCTTTTTAACAAAATTTTATACAATTATTACTCTGATTTAATTTTATGCAATTAGTTAAATATTATTTGTAAAAATTTACTCACAAAAAACAACAATTATAAAAATCTAAATTGCAATTTATAATTTTTTGAATTTTCAATCTTTATAGTCGAAATGATTTGAAATTTACAATTTCTAATAAAGCGAAAATTTAGAAAATTATTATAAAAAATTCTTCGATTTACATTTTTATGGTTTTAAGAATTAGTCTTAAATTAAAGTCTTAAAATCAACAAAGCATACATTAATAAAAATTTTATTTTTCAATACTTTAGCAAATTTCTAACTTGATTTGACTCATTGACATTGTTGTAAATAAAAAGCAATGAAGGATGAAGAAGAAAATACCATAAAATACGATAAAAGATAAAAAAAAAATTACTAACAGATGGTAATAAGGATTGTCGGCAATTTTAAGGGTAGAATAACCAGGTCCTCGTCTTCCTCAGAAGTTTTTAATTATTTGTTAAATGCGTTAGTCGCAGAACGCGGAAATATAAAACAGTTGGGGGAAAGTTTATCGTGGGAGTGGACAGTCAGTTCTTTCTCCTCGTTTCTTAACAGAAACTCAGTTTAAGTTTTAGTGAAAAAATTGCTATGATGATGATGATGATAATGACGATCGTGATAATAAGGAGTAAGAAAGGTATGACTTTCTCAAAGCCGAGAGTGAGGAAAAGGGTGATTAAAAATACATAATTAACATCTTGGATACGAGTTTTAAGCGCGATAAAGGTAAAATGACTCTCCGTTCAGCAGAAGATCCAGGAGAACGAGTTTTAGTAGTAGTTTTGTTAAAGTCGTAGGTACTTCTCAGAGGAATGAGAGAAGAGTCTTCATTTTCTCGTTTAAGACGAAATGTTTGTCAACGTCCTGCCGGAGTTAATTACTCACCCAGGATTAAGGTCCGAAATCTTTCGTCACTTTTGTTCAGAGTCTACCCACGCCAGACTTCTTGTCCCTCGCTCTATGTCTCAACTGTTAATAAAATTTTTTTTTTTTCATTAATATTATACAAAGAAACAAAATTTACATCACAGAAAAAAATTTTTTATAAGAAAAATAACTAGTGTATAAAAAAGTTTGGAAAATCCAGAAGTACACGCCTCATAATAATTTTTTATAATAAAATTGGTTTATAATAAAACTGCGCATGTATTGTAAACGAATAATTTTTTTAAACACTTTTTTTATTTATTTAAAAAGCAAAATATCTTTTAAAAATTTTTCCATTACATTTATTTGTAAATATTGTTCTACAAGTAAGATGGAAAATAAATAGAGAGAATTTTAGTTCAAGAAACCGCTTGATTTTTTTAAGGTGAGTATAGAGCACAACTTCATCCGCTTTGCTTATGAGGCGTGCAATTGTATGAAAATTAAGTTAGCCGACATTTAAAAATTTTTAGAATTTTTTTTTATTGAAAAAATGATTAAAAAAAAATTTTCAATCATAAAAAACTTTACACGGAGAGAAAAATGTGGAAATCATTCCTATAATTTTAATGAAATATTTTCCTATACCATTTTAGGAGCGATTACTTAAATTATGGGAATTATACCCATAATTTTTGGGAAACGTTACTATAATTATGGGAATGGTTCCTATAATTATAGGAACGATACCTATAATTAAAACTGTAATATCGGCATGATTCCCATAATATATAGGAATGGTTCCCATAATATATAGGAATAGTTTCCATAATATTATAGGAACCATTCCCATAATATTATAGGAACCATTCCCATAATATTATAGGAACCATTCCCATAATATTATAGGAACCATTCCCATAATATTATAGGAACCATTCCCATAATATTATAGGAACCATTCCCATAATATTATAGGAACCATTCCCATAATATTATAGGAACCATTCCCATAATATTATAGGAACCATTCCCATAATATTATAGGAACCATTCCCATAATATTATAGGAACCATTCCCATAATATTATAGGAACCATTCCCATAATATTATAGGAACCATTCCCATAATATTATAGGAACCATTCCCATAATATTATAGGAACCATTCCCATAATATTATAGGAACCATTCCCATAATATTATAGGAACCATTCCCATAATATTATAGGAACCATTCCCATAATATTATAGGAACCATTCCCATAATATTATAGGAACCATTCCCATAATATTATAGGAACCATTCCCATAATATTATAGGAACCATTCCCATAATATTATAGGAACCATTCCCATAATATTATAGGAACCATTCCCATAATATTATAGGAATGATGCCAATAATACAGGAGTAATTTTTTTTCACACAACTGTGGTATTTAATTAATTACTTTTCACTAGATTTATTTTTTTTTATTAAGTGATTCTTTTTTTATAATATATAAATTGATAAAAAAAGTTATCATTTATGTTTTTGAAGTGATTGCTTCATTATTAAGTAAATAAACTTTTTTCTATTATTATGTGCGTCATTCCCATAATATTATAGGAACCATTCCCATAATATATTGAAGCTATTCCATTATTATATAGGAACGTTTCCAATAAATTATGGGTATGGTTCCCATAATGAGTATAGGATTAATGCCTATAATGATAATTTTATTATAGGATCAATTCCTATAATTGTTGGAAAGATTCCTATAAATTTCTTTCCGTGTAAAAACTGTAAGTGCAATTTTTTAAAAAAATTTTTTAGTTCTATTTTAATTAATAAAAAAAAATTAAAAAATAATGTGTCTAATATTTTGAAGGAAAAATTTTTAAATTTTGTTTTTTTTTTTTTTTAATAAAGGATTATAAATATTTAGAAATAAGACTAAAATTCTAAAGAAAATTATTTACTTGAATCAAAATATATTTTTGTGTGTTTGATTGAAAATAGAAACTTTTTAAGATTTAAAAAATGTTTACTTCTTGTCAATTTATATCTTGAGCAATCTTTTTTCCCCGGCATCTTTTCTTCTCGAGAAGTTTAATCAGAAGCTTGATTGCATCTTAGATGAAAATGGTTGAAAAAACATTTAACGACTCACTAGAAACCAGAAACATTGGTAACGGCGTACCGGTATTTACTTTTCCCTCGGTTTATTATTAAGTTCAAAGATTTTACTTCAGTCAACACTGAAAAGAAAAGTAAATATAGATTATACGTTTTTTTATTTATTTTTTTTTTTATTCTTATAGAAGTCAGTTGAATTTTTCCGGTGCGAAAATTCACTTTTTATCCTTTCTTTCCACCTCATTTTATCACATTTCACAAGTCACTTATTTACCTACACAATTTACCGTTTATATAAATCGTCTTTACAATCTTTCGTACTGCAGGCGTAATACTAACAACAATATATAATATAAAATATTATTTTCTCTTCCCTAATAAATTTTTTTTCAAGTTCACTCCAGTGAGCGCGTTCAAGAAAAAAAAATTGTCGCACAAGAAATATTGTTGATCTAAGAACAAAATTATTTTGAAAGAAGCCAAGTCTGTAAAATGAAGTAAAATAAAGGAAATGTTTAATAAAAAAGGTTGAAGGGTTCCAAGATAAGTGAAAGAGGAAGCTTTTAATTTTAGGGTAAAATAAACGCTCGCCGGGAATAATTATCAAGCATTAAACTCAGGCGCCAGTAATTATAACTGACTATGCATCACCTAGTAAACCAAAGTCTTGTATATAATCTCATTAAACTTTTTATTTAAGTCACTATATTTTGTTGGCGCTCTTGCTAAATGTCTGCTGTAAATAAATAATAAAATATAATAGACCCTGAATTTGTCGCAATCAAAACTTGCTGCGGTTTTATACGAAGTTATTGACTGTGGCGTGCTGTGTTAAATTCAAATTTATTCAACGCAACGCAAGAAACATTTAAGAGTAACAATAAGAGAAAACATTTAATTAAATTTTCGCCTCAGATTCTCTTATTTTATTATAATAAATTTAAGTTTCAAAGTTACTAATTCTAACGCAATCACCGGGCTTTAATTACATACAGAGATAGGGTGTACTTCTATTTTTTATAGCTCTAACAAATATTTTATTCTTTAGTATTAAAAATCACCCATAAAAACATACGCGTACGCAATTTTAACAATTATTTAATTTATTAAATTTTAATGAATATTTTTGAACATTCAATAAATATTTATTTTTAAGGAAAGTACATTTATTAACAGTTAATAAATATTTTGTTGAGTAAATTTGTTTCGCTTTAATGTCATATGATATAAAGATTGCTTATAAATAAAAATCACCTTTATAAATTATTTGCATTAATTATATTACATTGTAATAACGTTTATTGTAAAATATCACAGGGAATAATTATTTTTTATATTTTTAAATATTAAAAACGTTAATTTATTTAGTGAATTTAATTATTATCATGCATTCCAGCTAAAGTTATAAAAAGTGTCAAAAGAAAATTATTTTTGCTTTTTATTTTAAATAAATATTTGTTAACAGTTAACAAATATTCATTAACCATTAATAAATTTTTATTAACTGTTAATAAATATTTATTAAATCCTATGCACGGAAAGAACAAGATTATACTGGATATAATCCCAGATTATACTGAGTGAAAAAAATTTCAGATAGTAGCTAGTATAATTCAGATAACAATTAGTATAATCCAGATTACAATGAGTATAATCCATATATTATTCAGTATAATCTGGATTATACTAGCTACCATCTGAAATTTTTTTTTCACCTCAGATGTCACTGAGTATAATCTGAGATGGTATCCAGTGTCATCTTGTTCTTTCCGTGTGATGTAAAAAAATCAGTTAATAAAGCTTATTAAATATAAACAAATCCTTCTATCAGTGTATATCTGTCCACAAATACCGTATTAGAAAAATTAATACTTTTGGATAAATACAGATGGCGCATGATCGGTAAATTATCTCCTTACTAGAAAGTTAAGTTTGGTTACTTTAGAGATAAAATTTTTAAAAAATTTTAATTTCCTACAGAGCTTATCTGAGATTAGTTTTTAGTTTATTCTTTGACAGATTGATTACAAAATAGTAATAAAAAACCAGCTGATCAAGAACTAATCACCAGTTAATTATAATTATTTAAAAATAAAATAATCAGCCACATTTTTTTCCGCATCAGACTTATTCATGCTATCATACGTAAAATTCTTTAGCGCGAATGCGCATGCGGGGCCTTGGATTCTCATTCACTACTCATATCTCTTCTTTTTTTTTTGTTCTCAGTATCAACACTCAAGATAATACTTGTCGAAATAAAATATCATGTAACCAACAATTAGCATTAAATAATCTGTTTTTTTTTTTTTTTTTTTTAATTCCAAAGACCATTTTTTAGTCACACTTTTAAATAAATATTTAAAATTTTACTCACGCAGATAAGAACTGAATATAAAAAAACCTTCAATTAATTTCATCAAATGATAAAAAAATAGACTTTTATTAATTCTAAAAAATTTTAAGTAAAACAGGAAATGATTTAACGCTAACTACAATAAAAAGATAATAAATTTATAAAAAGAAATAATAATAAATAAAACATATATGACGTTTTTACTGATTACTGTAATGACGATTGACTCATTCTCGGTATGAAGTTAGTTGCTTTATTAACTTGACGGTGTATGTAATGCGTTGTTGCGTTGTTGCGTTGTTGCTCTCTGCAGTGAAAAATTAAATACTTTTAATATATAAATTTATTGTAGATGTATTATTTTATTTGACAAGAAATAAGTGATTGAAGATTTATTTTACAAGGGTATTTCTATTGAGCGTGTAAGTAAAATATTGGAATAAATAATTTGTGGAAAATTTTAAATATGTTATATGTGGAGTTAAGTGGAAATTTACGAGCGATAAGTTATCGTTAATAAACCAAATAAATCATTTTGGTAATAAATAAGTCGCAAAAATACGAATATTGATCATTTATTGAGTTAAGGGGTATTAAATATATTTATAAAAATTGGAAAATTAAAATAGTGGACAATAGTTACTGTTGTAATTAGAAAAAATGAAATTTTTTCAGATTCTTATAAGTACTCTCGTGCATAACCTAATCAGCGCTTACATATGTGAAAATTTGTTCTTTTACAGATTCATACACGGAAAGAAATTTTCTTTAAAAATAACTGAGAATATTACGGTAATTGTGAGCCAGTCTGTAAGTTCTGATCTAATTATAATTAATAATAAAATTAATATAAAAAAAGGAATGTACGGTTAATTTTAACTAAAACAGTAAAAAAAATAATTATTAGAAAAAAAAATTGATTACACTGTTAAAAATTTCTATTGTAATTTTACAAGAAATGTATTGGAAGCTAATAGGCAAAACATTTATTTAAAATTACAATCGGGTATAGTAAAATTACAAAACATATATAGCTCAGTGAGGTTACTAATTTTACAAAACGGTTTTGTAATTTTACAAATATTTTTAGATTAGCTAAGTTTGTAAAATTACAATACTTTCCTTGAATTTTACTTGAATTGAAATAATAAAAAAGAAAGATTTGATTTAATATCTGTTGTCATTTTATTTTTATGAAGCGCTGACTAGATTTGGTATCTCACGTAGACCTAATTTGTTCAACTCAGATGATTTAAAGTGAAAATAATATATACCCTAACTAAGAACCGAACCCGAGCCGCGCGCTTGCCAGACCGATACCTAACGCCCTACGCCGTACGACCGATAGGTTATTCAACATCTTAGTATTCTTATAAGCTATAATCCTATGTGGTGATTGAGCATTACGGATTATTATTTATAATTTACATTAATTGTGTTATTTTATGCTGTTTATTGATAGAAAAGTCTAACATATACTCATTCAAATATATTGATTTCGAAATGATCGTTTGAGCACAATATTAAAATTTAATATAGTAAAATTACAAAACATATATAGCTCAGTGAGGTTACTAATTTTACAAAACTGTTTTGTAATTTTACAAATATTTTTAGATTAGCTAAGTTTGTGAAATTACAATACTTTCCTTGAATTTTACTTGTATTGAAATAATAAAAAAGAAAGATTTGATTTAATATCTGTTGTTATTTTATTGTTATGAAGCGCTGACTAGATTTGTATCTCACGTAGACCTAATTTGTACAATTCAGATGATTTAAAGTGAAAATAATATATATACCCTAACTAAGAACCGAACCCGAGCCGAGCGCTTGCCAGACCGGTACCTAACGCCCTACGCCGTACGACCGATAGGTGGTTTTACATCTTATTATTCTTATAAGCTAATCCTATGTTGTGATTGAGCATTACGGCTTATTATTTATTATTTACATTATTTGTGTTATTTTATGCTGTTTATTGATGAAAAAGTTTAACATATACTCATTCAAATATATTGATTTCGAAATGATCGTTTGAGCATAATATTAGAATTTATAAAAGATAAATTATGCCTCGAATTTATTATTACAAATAAACGCAACCATAGACTAAAAATTAGTAAAAATAAATATGAAGGACATTGTTGTTTTTTTGTACATCAGTCTCATTTTTGTAAAATTGAAAAGTATTATTTTTAAAATTAGAAAACGGTGAAGTAGAATTACAATTCGTGTAATATAAATAAAATTTTCTGGTAACATTACATTGTACTGTGTAATTTTACAATGAAAATTGTAAAAATAAAAAAAAGCTTTTCAAATTTTTTATAAGATTATTGTAATATAAATGACAATATTTTTTTATGATTTTACATACAATTATGCCGAATCAAATTACAAATAATGTTTGCAAAATTAAAAAGCTTTTTTTGAAAATTGACGAACAGTTCTGTAATATTACAATGCGTGTTAGGTTTATACAAGAAGATTGTAAAATTACAATACATCTTAGTAGATTTCCTGACAGGTGTTGGAAAGTTACATGAATTGTATTTTATTTAGCATTGCTATACACTGATTTGTAATTTTACATATCATTTGTTTTTGTAATATGATTGTAATTTTACAAAAATTTTTAACAGTGTAGATGGCTAATTATTTTTTACTATTGTTAATATTGAAAATTATTCAGATAAGACCCTAATCTAAAAACTTTAAAGATTTTTTTTAGAAATGCAACCTGATAACGACCCACGACTTCCTACTTACGCAGAAGCAACTAGAGCGCAAGTGAACCACGCTCACGAGCACTATCCAACTACATATCCAGCATACACAAATCCAATATCTCCGTACACAACATCTGAGCTGCCGAATTATTCTCACCCGCCTTCGGTGCCACTCTATCAGTATGAAAATAATCAGTTACCTACAAACACTCCCGCTGCTCAACGAATCCATATAATTACGGAAATAGTCCCGCAATCCAGATCCGTCAGCTGTACAAGTAAATTTTCTTCATAACAGTATAATTAATTACTTTTTTTAAAACTAAGCCGACAATTTTTTTACTTCAGGACGGCATGGAATTTTTTGGGGAATCGTCTTTGGTCTTCTCATCTTTGCCGGCATTTTACGGGTGATAATGTCATATCACAACTGAGGATACTGAGCTTATCAATTGATAATTATTAATTAATTAATATAAATTCGCTTTACAGATGTCATAAGACCGTATAAAAAAATTTTTTTTTTGGGAATCGATGTAATTATTTATTTTTTTTATTATATTGAAAAAAAAAAAAAAACATTTTTTTTATACTGACATAAAAAAATTTCTATTAAAATTTGACCTTTGTAAAAGTATTAAAGTTTTTGATTATATTATAATTACGTCGATTAAAAAAAAATTCAAATTATGAAAAAAAAATTTTTGATACGCCCTTATGGCATCTATAACGCAATTTATAATGTGTAAATAAGCTAATTTTAATATTTTTTTATTTTGTATTTTTACAATAATTATAACATAATATGAAAATGACATTAATCACGAATCTTGGAGCTTAATTTACGGATTATATTATAAAATAATAATAATAATGATATTGATAATAATGATAATGATAGTTATAGTTGGTTTAACTTTGAATAAGCTTTCAAGAGGATAGAAACTACATAGGTATGAGCTTTGTCATCTTAACGAGGTTGTTCTTGATAGTTAAACGAGAGTATACGACACCGATGTATTCGATGTGTTTGGAAACCGGGCTGGAGTAAGTCTGATGCCGGAGCACGCCGATAGGCAGGTAATTAAGATCAAGAATCTCTCCTTCTCTCGTCCCAAAATTTACCTTGATGTTGATGTGTCGTACCGACCCAGCTGGATACTATCCGGCAGAGTTAAGAAACTCTATTTTTTATTCAAAATTATTTTAACTAATTCTTAAATAAATTTATTAATTTTTTTTATTGTAGAAAAATTTTGTGATATAGTTTTAAATCACCAATTTTTATTCAAAGTTATATCAAGGCTGAAATGGGTTTAATTTTTCTCACTAATAAAAAATTCTCATTAATTAAAAATTGTGAATTACCAATAAATAAAATTTTGCTTTATTAAGTAATGAATTTTTTTTTAAATTACACTGTATTTATGACATATATAAATATATGAAAAATTGATGTGGGTACTCAAATGAAAGGTCGTGATGAGCGTAGCATCAGAGTGAGCTTATATCTTTAAAAATGTCATTAGTTGACAAGATAGCAATGTTAGTTTTTAACTATTGACATTTTTAAAGATATAAGCTCATCCCGATGTTACACTCATCAAGAGCTTTCATTTGAGTACCCACATGCATTTTGATATATTTTTCATATATACATATATATAATATATATAAATATATGAATAATTGATGTGGGTACTCAAATGAAAGGTCTTGACGAGTATAACATCGGGATGAACTTATATCTTTAAAAATGTCAATAGTTCACAAGATACAGGGTCATTTTGCTTATTCTCTTAATAATATAGATAATAAAAAAGTCACGTTTAATTATTAAATTATGACATTGCGGTACAAAATAGATTATTTTTAGAAATTATCTTTATACGGTGAATATATAAAATATTTATAAAAGCATTAATTGAAAGAGGTATCTTATCGGAGAGATGAATATGTAAGTGAGGTTGAATTTCAGTGGTTTGAGCCCAGCATGGTCAGCCACCTGTTCACCCAGTGGTTTGTACTAACGGCATTAAACCGTCAGAAATTTCCAGCTAGGTGTATGCAAGTGTAGACGCCCAGTGCCCAGGACAGTCAAGGGCTACCGAGTCCCGTAAGCGCATTATCGTAAGGCGCTTATCCAATTGCTGACCAGCGCAATTACATATATTACGAATAGCCTATGACGCTTTCGGGTGTTATGTCGAACTCACCCTCTTTGGCGTCCAAAGCTCTCGGTCTAGTGTTTGAGACCTCGATTACAAACTTACGCTCACCGTACAGTTTATAATGATGCTATATATTATGTATATTGACATGCACGACTAGTCAATTGTCAAGAGTGTAACAATAAAAATATGCAAAAAGTAAGCCAAAAAAAATTTTTTGCAGAGCTTTGTATTATGACTCATAAAATAGTTGAAAAAGAAAGATAGAAAAAATTTTCTGATAGTAAAGAACTCTTTAATTATCCACGTTAATTAAGAGTCGTCTGAAAAAAACTTGGAATGAATTTTTTCACTTAAAATATACAGTAAAAAAATTTGCATCAAAAAAAGTATGTGTAGAAAATTTTAACGTTAAATACTTTACACTTTTGTCTTTTCATTTAAAACAATTATTTTTAATTAATATAGTGCAAAAAAATTCAAATGTTTATTATAATAATTTTTTTACTTAAATTTTTAGATGGTATTACAAAAAATTTTTCAACTCTTAATAATTTGTTATCACAAAAAATTTTTTTTAATGTTTAATTTACCTAGAACTAACATCCCTTAAACTTAACGAAACCATTAAAAAAATTCACGACGTACAATAAAATAAAGACAGTGTCTGGTGCAATAGCTAAAAGCAATAAGAAGGCAGAGAGAAAGATAGAGAGAGAGAGAGAGAGAGAGAGAGAGAGAGACAAAGTCTTAACTTACTTGCGGAGGAAGACGGAAGAGTTGAGAGTATAGAGCTTTCAACTGCAAGGAAAGAGGAAATACAGGTCGAATAATTCGAGTGGATTGCGTCGTAAAGCGGGGCTCCAGTCAGCTCCAATTAACGGTTTGGTAGCTTTTGTGGTGGTTTGTTACCCGTGTGTCACTTGATTGAACTCGGTTTCTTCAGAGCGAAAGTTCGAGTGGTACTCTGTACTCAGTACTCAATACTCAATACTCGATACTCCGTACTCTCTACTCAGTACCGTCTATCGGTACTTACTTGTGTTCACCTCATTTTAGAGTTCTCTTTCCTCTAGCTGAGCCGTTTTCCCAAAACCAATACTTTTTACTCGCTGAGAAATGTCCTCGTAAAATGTTTACCAAATCTATACGGGATTCAAGATTTGATTCGTTAATAACTTGTTCTTGTTTATTGCATTTTTCAAATAAATTCATTAAAGTAGCTTCATTTTGTATTCTTGTACACAGTTAAAAATTTTTCGTTAAATTTAACTCAAAAATTTGTGTTGATAATATTTTTTACACAATTTGTGTTGAATCAAAATACTAAAATGTTAAATTCTATAGTGTAGGACTAAATCCAAATTCTATTATTGACAAAGTACGAGGAACAGCGAATGTCAATTTTGGTTGATTTTGTACGATTCTTGTATCGTTAACTAATTCCCGGTAACAGTGCTTTTCAATTACAGATTGCTTTTTACTTACTCAAGCGCAAAAAAGTGTATAACTGATGAAATTTTAGAGTGCGAAGCGTCGAGCTATTACTATGAAAAACTATTAATTTATACTGGCAAGTCAAAGTGATCAAAGTTAATATTCGCGGAAAACAAGGCCTGCACTTTTTTGATCAATGTTATTTATAACGAGTATCACATTCATCCGCCTCGCTGCTCGGGGAACTTTTTTTTGTATACTTGTAAATTTAAATGCAAATGTGACTGAAAAAATGAATAAAAAATTTTTTGAACAGTTGAATTTTCGAGTTATTCTCAGAATTTAGAAAAAAGGTTTCATTAATTTTTTAAATCTTCACAGTAAAAAATTTTACGTCAAAAAACTAAATATTTAATTATGTTAAATATTTAATACAGAATTTTTTAACGCAATGCAAAATTTTTTACTGTGTGTAAAAACGTAATTTGTAATTTTTAAATAAATAATAACTATTTTGTTATTTTTATTCATAAAAGAAAATTAAGAATTAACTTTGCGGAATTTTTTTAAATAACCAAAAATTCTTTTTAAAGTAAATTTTTCTCTGCACTGATAGAAGAATTTATTTGTATTAAATATTATTTGTTAATAGTTAACAAATCATTTGTTAGAGACCACTTTTAGTATTAAAAAAATGTTTCTTAGCATTTTTAAAAATTATTTATTTGTATTTAATAAATCTGATATTTATTTATTAAATAAATCTTTTTAAATACTAAGAAATATTTATTTTTTTGATTTTGAAAAAGGACTTTATTTCATAAATATTCTTCTTACCTATTTGAAGTTTTTAAACTATTTAAATAATAAATAATAGTATACTAAGCATTGGTAAAAAATCAAAAATGTGAAAAAAAAAAAAAAAAACCAATTGCAACTGTTACTGGCAAGAAATATTTGTTAAGGACTAAAAAGTGGTCTCTAATAAATGATTTGTTAAATATTAACAAATATTTTTAATTATAAACTAGAAATTTTTTAAAGTGTGCTAGAATTAATGAAAATTTTCTAGATTTTTTTTTAAATAAATTATAATTAAAGAAAAGTATTTTACAAAAATCTAAATAATTTAGCAGTACGGATTTTAAATTAATTTTTTACAAAAATAATTAAAAAATTATAACTGACATACTTAATGTTAACTTTTAAAGTTTAATTTTAAGAGTGATCCTTTTTTTTTTTCTTTAGTACGTATCAAAATAAAAATCTAAAGATTCATCAGAGTTAGATAAAGTGTTGATTACCGTAAAAGCCCGTTAATCGACAATTTAAAGTTTAAACGTAAATTATAGGTAGTTTTACGGGTTTTCAATCTCAGAAGCTGATCTGCCTCGCCGGGGGATATAGAAAAAACCGGATGAAATCATATAGAGAAAAAAGTAGAGGATCCAGGAGAGCGTAGAGGTGAATAAAAATTGCCGATGCCAGTCTCGTTCACGGTTTTTTATGACGGCAAGTGATGAAATAAAACTTTGAATCGTACTCACAACACATCAGATGGACTTAAGAGGGTCGTAAAGAAAAAAGCGGGGGCGGAAAAGGGCCGATTTAACAACACATTGGAGAGTTGGAGATGTTACGTACACCGCGTACCCGATTTTACACTCGCATCCCCTATGTATATCCACGCTTTACTCATTTTATGCTTCACCGTTACCTTGGCTCAACGTTTTAAGTAGAGCTACTGGTGCGAGGTGCCTATCCCGGGCAATACCGGCCCCCTGGGCCTTACTTTAAAAGTCTCTTTTCATTCTGCTAAGGGGGAAGCGTAAAAAAGTTTACTTGACCATTTTCGTATAAGCCAGAGGTCTTAACGATTCTATCATTTATTTGAATTATTATTCTACGGTTTTTTTAACATTTTTCTCTTGGGATGGAAACAAAATAGAAAATAAGGGATATTTAAAAAAGTTTTTTTAATTAATAACAAGTCATATAAAAAATTTTGTGTTAAAAATTTTTGTGTTAATTATTTAACACTGATATGTAAATTTAATATTTATTGTGTTAAATTAATACAAAAATATGTATAAGTATTTAACACAAAATTTTTTTGACGCATTGACTCAAAATTTTTTACTGTGCATGATGAAAGAAAAAGTAAACTTCATCCAAGAAATTTTTGGTCAAAAATTTTTTTTTGGACTAAAAAGGTCTTTTTTAATTCGATAATTTTTATTTTTTATTAATAGTATAAAGAAAGTTTGGAAAATCCAAAATTGCACGCCTCACACGTTCATTCTATAGAAAAACAATTAATTTTTTAACTAAGCCAAAAGACATTTTTATTCATAGGCATCTTGAAGCGGCGCTGCTGTCGGATTGTCTGAAGTTAAGAATAGGGATTGAGAAAGAACTGTAGAGGCAGCACTACTGCTGAAAGTGGAGCGCCCTGGTGTTGAAAATGTAAAGCATAGTGATGTAAACAGTGTAATAAATAGTATTAGATATGCATGAAAATATATGCAAACTCTATAGTCAAGGCGCGCGCTTGCGCGCGCAAATTTGAATTCTAGTTCCCATAATTAAATTGAGATGAAATGTATGTGAAACCAATCTATTCGTGATGTGATTGGTTGAAAATATTTATTCTCATTCTGATTGGTTGAAAGTTAATATAATATACATAAACGACACATAAATATATCATGACAATAAATATGAGGCGCGCGCTCGCGTGAATTAAATTCTAGTGAAAATTAAATTAGCCGACATCTGAAAATTTTTATAATTATTTTTAATGAAAAAATTATTACTATAAAATTAAAATAAAAAATTTCACATGTAGAAAATTGGAAAAAGGATAGGTGCAATTTTTTTAAAGTATGTTTTTACTTGCAATTTAATTGTTAAAAAAAATAGAAAAATTTTTGAACGTCGGCTAACTTTAGTATCATAATTTTTGTCTATAGTAAATGCTCTGACTATACTATACACCACGCTGGAACTACGTTAAATTTCCCCTTCTTCTTCTTCGCTGCTTTCAGCGCCCTCTACAGTTATTATCATTGACTGAACCCATTATAAAACTACTGAAACGTATGTAAATCGTCAGTATATCGTAAGTCCTTAGCATACTTTCTTTGTCACGCGCAACGCAATCTTTAGTTTTTTCAGTTTTTATTAGTTGAAATAAATAATGAAAAAAATAATTAAATTCGGGTTCTTGTCCGTCAAAAATACCCATATTAGGGGTCAAAATGACATAAAAGAAAAAAAGTTATTCGAGTCAGGGACACGTTTCGAATGGTGTAGAAACAGAAGATTTAAATAAACATTAAACCATAACCTGCTCAGTTTTCACTCAAACCAAAGTTTCCGATATTTACAGTATAAAAATTGATGTTAGTTGATGAAGTTTTTTTGAAATTATTTTTAATATTCGTTAATTGACGAAATTTATAATTAAATATAAACTTTGTAAAAATATATTACACTAAAATTAGCCGATGTTCACCAATTCTTGCATTTGTTTCAACGATTAAATTGCAAGTAAAAAAATACTTTTAAAAATTTGCACGTATAATTTTTTAAATCTTCGACATGTGAAATTTTTTATTTTGATTTTTTTGTAATGATTTTTTTAATAAAGAAAATTATAAAAATTTTCAGATGTAGGCTAATTTAATTTTGATTAAAAAAATGATACTGAGATCAGCTGACATTTGATAATTTTTTAAATTTTTATGGCAAATCAATTATCATAAAAAAAATTCTTTTGAAAATTTGTACAAATAAGTTTTTTAAATTTCTACATGTGGAATTCTTTTACTATAAATTTTTTAATAATAATTGAATTGTTATAAAAATTTGAAAAGTTGTAAGATGTCTTTTGATTCAGTATCGTAACAAGTTTCGAAGTCTAGAATTGAATTTTTTTTTAATTTTCAGTGGAATAGAAAAACTTGATAATAGTTTTGAAGAAGACATTATGAAAAATTATGTTAATTAAATTAAAAAAATAATTAATTTAACAAATATGTTATTGTTTTGTATACTAGTTGCCACCACTTTGTTTTACATTTTTCTCGGCAGGTAGCGTCAAGGTTATCTTTCTCAATCCCTATATAATTATCTCAAGTTTAATTTTTTAATTATTTGTAAGTAACATATAACTCTCTTTTTTGAAACATTTAATTTTTTAGTCCAAAATATTTAATGTTTAAATGAAAAAATGTTTATTAAAAAATAATTAAACTTTACTCAATTATTTGAAAAACTTTTAAATCAAAATCTTCAATATTAAATTAATTTTCTTTAATTTAAATATTCATTTAAATTTTCTGGACACAAGAATATTTTTCTCGAGCCAATATATATTTTTTTTTGTGTACTATAATGTGTTTTATAACTTAAATTTTATCAATTTGATATGAGCATTGTTTTCTATGATAGCAATAAAAAAATCACTGAATACTAATACGTAGAATAAATAGTTGAATTTTGAATATCAATGGGTAGCAGGTGGTTTCCTTGGAACTTTTCAAGAACACTCAAGTGAGTGTAGGTCTAGTCTGTGTATTGAGCATCTCTATGCTCACACACAGAAGGGCAGTGACAAATCAATGGTAGATGGTAGGGTAGGTAACGGCATATGAGAGCCGGATCCTATCTTATCAACGCATTATTCAAACAGTGGAGGCTGCTCAGGACTCTAACTGCCTGAATTTGCATAAATCCATAGATCTCTTCATGCGCTTGGTCGATGCCCACGCTCATATAATAGTTATAGTGGAAGGTGCCAGTACACATGCCGGACTCTCAATAATCCATCTCTCTGGATGTGTCTATGCGCATATATAACATAACATACCACCTAGCAAATTACAGTGGCCCATATACGATATACCTTGACAATAGTGAGCGGGATACTGGAGCATCCAATGCTTATCCAAATCGTTGTTGTCTATAATTAAAAGTACTTATATTTATCAGGGTCTATTTATTGATCTTCATTATATTTATATTAGTACACCGGAAGAAACAATTATTGACTCGAGGGTAAATTTTTTCAACTCAAGAAAATATTAAAGAAGAATAAAAATTTCTTGAGCAAAAAAATTTTTCTTGCGACAAAATAACTTTGATTTTCTTCAAAATTTTCTTGGCACAAGAAATTCTTTTTTTTTTTTTTTTTTGTAGTTATTTTTAATTTAAGAGCCATCTGTTTGAAGTCTAATAATAATAATCTTTTAATCTAAGTTGGATCAAAAGAAACATGAGTTTTTATTGGACTTTAACAGAAGTTTTGTTTGGCAAAATTTTAATATTTTGAAATTTCAGCAAAAGTGCCTAAACAAAATTAATGTCAAAAAATTCTATAATAATCAAATAAATTCTTGACGCTCAAAATATCTCAGGAAATGCCCAAACACAACTTCTGTTAAAATCGGAACTCAAAATTTCAATTTTAAGAGGTCCATCACGGAAGTTGAATTTTGGAACACCCCTAGAAACAAAAATAAAATTAATTTAAATTCTTGAACCAAAAAAATGATTTTAAAAAGCCTTTCAAAATCTTGACTTTAATAAAAAAATTCTTAAACTAAGAAATTTTTTTTTGATTTAAATAAATTTTACTTTATTCCAGAATTTTTCAACGATTTAAGAAAATGAAATTCTTTAAAATAATTTTTTTTGGTTTAAGAAATTTTCTCTTTAAAATACTAACAGGTCGAAATTATTAGACCATTGTAAAATAACTCCTAATTGTAATTTTATTTTCGTTTATATAGTTGAAATAACAATTTTTATTAATATTCTGAAGAAAAAAGACTTAAATAATTACTAACCAAAAAATTTTTAATTTAATTAGCTATATTTCTAATTTTATTACAAAATATCTCTTAGCTAGATTTTTTCCCCTGCAATAAAAATGATTTTCAGTTAAATTAAATCAATTTTTATTGAGTACAAAATTAATATGAAAAATAATTTTTTAAATATAATAAAAAATCCTGATCCAAAAAAATTGCTTTTATTTTGAGCGAATTAATTAAAAATTTTTTTAGTTTAAGAATTTTTTTCCTGGATAGAGTTAATTTTTTAGAAAAATTTTATTGTACAAAAAAAATTTCATGATCTAAAAATAAAAATATTTACGAAAAAATAAAATAGTAAAAAGGACTCTAATGTTTTATCTCGAGTAAAAAACTATTTGCGGGCTCAGCTAATTATAATGACTAACGACTAGTGGTAGTAACAATTATAAACGAATACAAAATGTAATTAAACGAAATAATTTAGCGAATTCTCTTATTTTAGTCAACGTGCAATCAAGGGTGTGTCAAGAGCTGGGTAAGCCGCGTAATTCGTAGTGATCGCGCACAAACTGCTCGTAATAAATTCCACGTTTACCAATTCTGCCTACGACAGGAATTATTCGGTGGCCGTGGTGGCGCGTCGAGTAGCAACGTCGAGCTCGATTCGATCGAGGTGCATGAAATACGTCGGGGTAAGGGGTTAGGGGGTGCCTACATACTATTCCAATGTGTCCCACTCATCCTCTTATAACTCTCTTATAACTCTCCCTCTCACCCTCTGTCACTCTCACTCGCCCTTACACTAAAACGCTCGGTTTCGCCTGCTCAGTTTCATTTGCTGTCCCTATCGTTCACTGAAACCCACAACTCTATCGTTAACCCAAACGCTTTGACTCGCCAATTTCACTCTCCTCCCTCACCGCTCCTTTATTTCCCGTTTACCACATAATTTATATCCCCCAACATTACACAGACTTTCTTTTATTCATTCACATTCAATAGTCATTCAAATAAAATTTTAGATTTTTTAATTTCTTACACTCTAAAAAAATCCTTTTTTATAGAGAAATATTTTTTATTCAAGTAAATTTTTTTTTACAGAAAAAAAAATCTACATTAATCTCAAAAATTAACATTTATTTAGTTTTTTTTTTTAAATTTCATATTATTGGTTCAAGAAAAAGTTAGCTTGTTTAAAATACCAAAAAAAAATATTTTTCTTGAATAAATTGAATTTTAAAATAAACTAGCAACGTTGCAGTCACTATTATATGTGACTGCCGTGAGTTGCGAACTATAAATAAATAAAATTTTGCTTTATTAAATAATGAATTTTGTAAAATTGCACTGTACTTTTTGAACTATTGACATTTTTTAAGATATAAGGTCATCCTGATGTTATACTCATCGAGAGCTTTCATTTGAGTACCCACATGCATTTTCATATATTTTTCATATATACATATATATAAATATATAAATATAAGAAAAATTGATGTGAGTACTCAAATGAAAGGTCTTGATGAGTGTAATGTCAGGATGAGCTTATATCTTTAAAAATGTCAATAGTTGACAAGATACCAATGTCAGTTCTTAATTATTGACATTTTTTTGATATATTTTTCATATATACATACATATATATAATATATATAAATATATGAAAAATTGATGTGGGTACTCAAATGAAAGGTCTCGATAAGTATAACATCGGGATGAGCTTAC
The DNA here is from genome assembly GCA_905319865.3 of Cotesia congregata. NCBI lineage: Eukaryota > Metazoa > Arthropoda > Insecta > Hymenoptera > Braconidae > Cotesia > Cotesia congregata. Next base: position 1,992,956 of record CAJNRD030001118.1, on the reverse strand, counting down.
ATCTTTAAAAATTTCAATAGTTGACAAGATAGCAATGTCAGTTCTTAATTATTAAAATTTTTAAACATATAAGCTCATCCCGATGTTACACTCATCAAGAGCTTTTATTTGAGTACCCACATGCATTTTGATATATTTGTCATATATTCATATATATAATATATATAAATATATGAAAAATTGATGTGGGTACTCAAATGAAAGGTCTTGATGAATGTAACATCCGGATGAGCTTATATCTTTAAAAATGTCAATAGTTCACAAGATAAAAGGTCATTTCTTAATTATGTATCTAGAGATAGAGCTGATTAAAAAATTCAGTTATTAAACTTTTAATAATAGAAAAAAAAAATCAAATTTTGGAATTATCTTTATTGATGATAAAAACGAGATAGTTATTTTATTCTTCAACAAAAATATCCACAAGTATTTTCTTTTTCACTTGAACTGTCTGCAGTCCAAATAGAAATTTGTAGCCTTCAATTGAAATTGGTCGTCCTTTAGCATTCAGCTCTGTAATTAAATCAATTAATAGGTCGGTAGCTCTAGGTAGTTAAAAGTAGGTGTTTCCTAAAATTTATATCGCATAGTTGTCGGTATTTAAAAATAATTATAAAAAACTAATAAAATAAAAGTAAAGCGAGTAGTGCGACGATAATGTTGAGTAAAAAAGCGACGATAAAATTGATTATAAATACGCGGAAGATGAAATTGTTTTAATATATTAAATAGTGCAGAATAAAGGGGTTGTTGCCGTGACGGTCCCGATTGCCGGGAAGAGTGTAAATGCACCTAGAGGGAGAGTAAACACAAGCTGAGCGGGAGCGTAGACCGAATATATATAAATATATAAGTCTGATGTATAAGAGAGTGGTTGCCGAGAGTGAATGGAGCGCGGTTAAGTTATCGTTCATGTTATTAGCCGTAGTAGCATTATCGTGAAACGTTTCTTACGCTCCGACGCTCAGATCGAAAATCGATAACTGGTGAGTAGCGAGTATGAGGTGCGTCTTCTTCGCCAGAGGCCCGCAAGGGCTCGTGATAACAGGAGACCCAGAGGGGGAAAGTAAAGAGCTATTGAGTACCCGCGCGCTGCTCTCGACAGATCAAGGGACGATGGTTTACCCATCTACTCTTTTTTTATTATTTTTTTTTCCTTTATCATTTTTTGCTCTTTACTTTTTGTCAATTCATCAGAGACATTCATCAGAGAGTACTTGCTATAAATTTATCGAGAGTATTTGGGATATAAATAAGTTTTTGCTGTAGCGACATCAATAAAAAAAATTTTTTGTTTGGACAATATAAGACAAGTTGTGATAAATTATTATGCTGGCATAGGGACAACAAATCGTATGTTATGATAACAAAACAGAAGTTGTAATAAATAATTTGCATGTTATTTTAATAAAACAGTTATTTTTTATATACAGTAGAACCTTTTAGTTAGTTTGACTGAAGCAATAATAAATTTATTCAGTAATAAAATTTGTGGTAAAAAATTTTGACTTAGATATTTAACACTTTTTTGAGTTGATTTCAGAGAATTAATACAAAAAAATATAGAATTTATACATGAACGTGTTAAATATTTAACACAAAATTTTTTGATGCAACGTAAAATTTTTTAATGTGTATTATAAATTGATTTTTTTTACCATAAGTAAACTTATTTGTTACTGCGATATATATTTTTATATAATCTCGTCTCTTGTTATTATCATGAATTTATTTGATGAGTATACTTCATAAGAAAAATATTTATTAAGCGTAAATAGTTTAAAAATTACAGGGCAATTAACAACTATTATTGTATTTTGTGAATTATTGACATTTTTAAAGATATAAGCTCATCCCGATGTTACACTCATCAAGACCTTTCATTTGAGCACCCACATCGATTTTTCATATATTTTGTATATTATATATATGTATATATGAAAAATATATAAAAAATGCATGTGGGTACTCAAATGAAAGCGCTTGATGAGTCTCTAGATGAGTGTAACATCGGGATGAGCTTATATCTTTAAAAATGTCAATAATTAAGAACTGACATAGTTATTGACTAAATAGCTTATATATTCCAAAATGTCATTATGATATTTTTGAAGATATAAGCTCATCCCGATGTTACACTCTTCAAGACCTTTCATTTGAGTACCCACATCAATTTTTCATATATTTATATATATTATATATATGTATATATGAAAAATATATAAAAATGCATGTGAGTACTTAAATGAAAGCTCTTGATGAGTGTAATATCAGGACGAGCTTATATCTTTAAATACATCAATATTTAAAAAAAGTACCGTGTAATTTAACAAAAGTCATTATTTAATAAAGCAAAATTTTATTTATTTATAGTTCACAAATCACGGCAGTTAAATAATAAAATTTTTAAAAATTATCTTTTTATTTTTATACATAGACAGATCTGGCCATAAATAAAAATTTTTTAACACTAAATATTATTATTCAAATTGGATATTTTTCATTTTATCACAAATACCTCTTATTACTTACAGGTACCTTAATTAATTAAATTAGAATGAAAGAAAAATTATAAAATCTCTGCATACAGATTCATCTAATATTTAGTAAAAATAAAAATAAGTAGAGTATAAACGTCTATAAATTTTCTAATAAAAACCCATAAGATGATGATTTTATCATTTACTTTTATTTTATCTCCAAAAAATGACGAGAATATAAATATAAATACCGGACTGTCCATATAATACAATAAAATGATAATAAGTGTGTGTAGAAAGAGTTACACCGAGAGATAGAGACTTTAAGTAAAATCTTCTCGAAGTCGAAATTGCAGGTTTTGGATGAAACGCTGGACCAGCGTCTACGTGACCGGATTCTCGAAACTTAAACGTCGGATGCCCCGCACGCTGACCAAGATAAATAGGATATTTCTGGATAAACGCTTATCTACGTGCTTCCAGAGAGTATCTTTAGGAGTCCACTATCATGACTGCTACTTTATTCCTTGCTGTATTTATAAATCCGCGTATAGAAAATTTACTAGACCGAGATCGTACTTACAGTTCGCTTAGCTCCGTTAGATTTTTAATTTATCCTTTATCTCGAACTCTGCTTGCTAGAGAACCAGAATAACATGCTTTTTCGTTCCTGAAATTAAATTTAAAAATTATGAATGCACAGTGCAAAGGTTAATTTAATTTAAGCCAGGAATATTTTGATCTACATTTTGCAAAAATTTTTTCTTGAATTAAATTTTTTTTTAGAATTAATGATATTAAGAAATAAATATTTTATTACTGTGTTCATTTAATTAAAGCCTTAATATTAACTTGATTAATGTTCGATAAGTTTTAAGAATAAAGTGACACGTACTCTTAAGACTTAATTTCAGTTTTAATTTTGCCAACAGTTGGATCATTTTCTCGCGGAGAGGAAATAAATGTCTCACAGATATTAATTACCGGTACTACTACTGCTACTGAGAATAAAAATAAATGATAAGAACACAAAATACATTGTGATAAATTAAAACAGCGACAAACAGGCTAAATGTGTATAGAGTGTATCCGAAAGGTGAGAGGGTGGAGATGATGACGGTAAAGCGAAACCCTGAGGTGTTATAAGCTCCTAGGACACTGATGGATTAGCCGAGTCAGGTGTAGCTCTTTCCTGTTGGTGAAAGCAGGAAGTTGAGTGAGTAAGATTGAGTCACGTCTTACACCGCTTCCGAATAAGGGATCAAGTGATTACTGAGATCGGGATACCATACCCTACCAACATTAACCAACTTCTGGGTCTATTTTTTCAAATCATCTCTGTTTTTTCACTAGCTTGTGAAGAATTGTTATGTGTAGGAACGGAAGAAAATTTTAAATTAATTTTTATGTCTTGAAGTAATTTTTTCATGAAAATTGTAGCATTTTTTTTAGAGAGATGAATTGAATGCTTGATTCAAAAATGCTCTATTTCTATATACATAATTAAGAAATGACCCTGTATCTCATGAACTATTGACATTTTTAAAGAAATCAGCTCATCCCGATGTTACACTCATCAAGACCTTTCATTTGAGTACCCACATCAATTTTTTATATATTTTGTATATTTATATGTATTATATATATGTATATATAAAAAATATACAAAAAATGCATGTGAGTACTCAAATGAAAGCTCTTGATGAGTGTAACATCGGGATGAGCTTATATCTTTAAAAATGTCAATAATTCACTAGATACAAGGTCATTTCTTAAATATTGATATTTTTAAAGATATAAGCTCATCCCGACATTACACTCATCGAGACCTTTCATTTGAATACCCATGTCAATTTTTCATATATTTTTCATATTTACATATATATATATAATATCTAAATATATCAAATATATGAAAAATTGATGTGGGTACTCAAATGAAAGCTCTTGATGAGTGTAACATCGGGATGAGCTTATATCTTTAAAAACGTCAATACGTAAGAAAGTACAGTGCAATTTAACAAATGTATTTTTCTTTGTAGCGAAATGGCCGCTTAATTTCTTTGGACATTTATCTTTAATTTAACTTGAATGAAATGAAACATTAATCAAAGCCTACCATCAAGATTAAACACTTAATCCCAGAGAAAAAATCATCATTTACAAAATAAAGTCTTAACTTGTCTCGCTTATCGCTTGCTGGGTAATGAAATAATAACTGATTCTATTTAATTTTAGTGATATTGATGATGTGAGATAAAAATCAGTCAAAGTAAAAGAAAAACACTAACTAGAGGTTATAATTATCGATTGAGTTTGATAGTTGTCTGTTGTCTTTATCTAGTGGGAGCTGTATGCTCTATATGAGAATGTCCCCTTAACCGAGGAGTAATTAATAGAGGCACTCCCTTCGGTACTTCAGGTAACCACAGGCACTTTGGACTAGCCATGTGATATCGATCGAACTTTAGAAACACCTTAGAATCAATTCCTCTCGCCAAATGTTCATACCTCTAAGGTTAAAGCTATTACAGAGACTACTTAAACCATAAATACCATTTTTCTTCAAATACTCTAATATAATAGTATTAATATTATTATTATATACCTAATTTAAACTTTTGAATCATAAGAATCGAAACGTGTACTCGAGTGCCAATTAGGTTAATGGTTCATTCAAACTTCTCAGCTTCAACAACTTTTACAAAAATTTATTGTACACGATTAATTTGTCGTTTTGTATTCATAGTTATCATTTGTAATAAATTGTAAGAAAATGATCATGGAATAGTTTTGTACTTATAAAAGTTAACTAATAATTTTTAGTCGCTAATTGACTGCCGAGAATTATAAATTATTGTTAAAATAACAAAAAATAGGATTACAGAAAATTATTTTGTACTTGTGAACTGTGAAGTATTAATAAATAAAATTTTGCTTTGTTAAATAATGACTGTTGTTAAATTGCACTGTACTTATTTAACTATTGACGTTTTTAAAGATATAAGCTCATCCCGATGTTATACTCATCAAGAGCTTTTATTTGAGTACCCACATCAATTTTTCATATATTTTTCATATATACATATACATAATATATATAAATATATGAAAAATTGATGTGGGTACTCAAATAAAAGCTCTTAATGAGTATAAT